>JAPZPC010000160.1:0-87875 GCA_037952705.1 Haplographium delicatum
TTAAATAGAAAGGGTAGGGAATTCGGATAAAGTGGAGCGTTCGCTATGCTGGAGCTTTCGCTATGCACCTACGTTAGTTAAAATGTTGAACACCATTTGCAAATTGCCGAAAAAGCTTTAGTGGAAATGTTCTGGCCATAGTATGAAACGCTTTCAGGTTAGGATGAAGATAGTCTCCAGAATTATAATCGGGATTCAGAGAGGAAGGATTGCTCGGATCTCGAAGTACAGCGTCGAAGTCGATAACAGCATCAAAGACAGTTGAGCTCCTCATCCAATTATTTATTCTTTGTCGTGTTTTCTCCCGCGAGGGCGTAGAGTAAGGTTGGATTCCCATCTCTGGCGCGCTAAAAGGAGTAATTGTAGAACAGAAGATGGGTATGCCGAAGGCATGTGCCCTCGAGGCGATTTGCTTATATGCCCAGATTAATCGGTCTCCAATCTCGTTCTGGCTCGCGATATCAGGGCCGGCAGTCCCAATATCATTGATGCCTTCAAATATCATGACGAATCTTATACCAGGTTGCCCAAATATGTCACGGTCAAGTCGACTCAAGACATTCGGTCCTAAACCATCTTTGAGAATGCGGTTCCCTCCAGCAGCTTGATTCAGAATAGCAATGTTCTGGGCGTACGGGTGGTGCAGCATGTTATTAAAGAGCAAATCTGGCCAGCGGTCATTTCCATTATCGGTACTGCATCGCCCATCTGTTATGCTATCACCCACGAGAGCGAATGCACAATATTGACGTTGCTGCCAAACTTCAATTCCAGAGATAAAGTACCAGTGCAACGTGCTTCGTACACTTGTATCATTCATATCCTCTGCACTGGTTTGGTCCCCATGCGATATCCAGGTGGTCGTGCGGCTCCCAGGATGAGAGGTGATTTGACCACCGGTCTGGCCATTGCGCAAGAAGATATTTACAGCTATGATTTGTCCTGGTTGAACGGGGAAGTTAACTGGATCCGACAGCACAAACGCGCCGCTGGGAATATCGACACACTGTTCTCCATTGAATGATACACCCTGGATAGTTTTAATGAGAACAACTTTGGAGCCAGCTAGGTTCTGTCCTGCCCCTCCCTTGGGAAGTGCAATGGTCACAGCAGTAATCTGAAGATCATCTAGGCCGAAGGCGTTGGAGATCCTAACGCGAATTTGATTGCCCCCAGTTGTTACGCGGAGGGTTTGACGAATGGTGGAATTATAGAAGACTAGATCTCGCTGATTCTAAATTCTGCTGTTATTTTGGTCTTCCGAAGATCGAATACAATGCTGCAACTTACAAACGGCGGTGGTGGCATGTTGTCATCCTCCGTCCGCTGAGGCATCGCCGTCCAAACTGCCACCCAGTGGCTGCAGTCTTGGGTCTCACCAACCATTTCATGATTGGGATGGTCTTCACACATGGTGAAGACAAGATCGATACTATATTTTATGCTGGGTCGCCTAATGATTACTGTAAAGTCGACCAATTAAATTCATGATTGTAATTCAATAATCGTGGAAACAGAACTTTATTGAATATTTACCCCTGACAGGATTGTCGTCCATAATTACTACTTCTGGATACTGTCGCTGTCGCAACATGATTGGTGGTAAAATTGCCAAGAGGTGATGCCAAAACAGCAATCGCGGGATCGATGGTGGCACGCCGGTTAATAACAATACCCTTGAAAGTGACGTAAATCCCACCTCCCCGCAGGCGCCGAGACAAGCCACCCCAAGTGGGTTCTCCGCACCAAGTCACCATAAACAAGAGATTGGGAAGTTCATAGGGCTGCTTCATCCTTGCTGCGTATGCCTGCTGAACTTCGTGCTGGAAAGTCGTATGATATCTGCGCCAATCAGCAGCCTCATGGCCTAATCCCGTTTGACCGTGCCGCTATCTACCTTCCTTTGACGTTGCTTGCTGTACTATCATTAGCCATTCAACTGGTCCTGTATGCACACATCGAGTGTTCAGTATTTGTTCATCTTATCAAGTGGAATTTCAGATGACTACGTATCCGCGTAATGTCCCGACAATAATTGTAATCAAAAGTGCTCAAATTTTGCAAAACTTTACACAGAATTTTTTATATTTTACAAACGTATCATTCCGAAATCTCTTTTTTTCTTTGGAACACATGTGGAACCAAATTGCCCAAAACATACATATATATAATCGATGAAATTGGCGCTGTATTTTATTACTCTTAGCTAAACTTTTGGGGCACTCCGGAGTTATCTCATGTATATGTAATCTCTCACTACGTGAGATTTACATATTTACTTCCTATAGAGACACAACAAAGCTCATCAAGGAATGAGCAGGAATCGAAGTCCTAAATTTGCCATCATTGTTGGCGCGGACCTTTTGTAACGTTGTTAGATTATTCGCATTGTTGGTCAGATAAGACTGAACCCAAGAGTTGCTGCTAGATCCCGTCATCTGCAACTCGACTGTATAATCGACAGTGGCGCTATTGATCACCTGAGTGGCTACACTGCCACCTAAATTCAGGAAGGAACTAACAGTCAGGAGGGAGTTTGAACTGGTAGCCTTGACACGATAGGCTCCCGGTCTTGCAAATTTGCTGAAGTGGCTAAAAGCCCAATAACGCTTGGATGTAATGACCTCGTTGCCAACCAGATTAATGAGACAGCTGTTAGAGGTTGCGTTCTCTGCGCCTACCCAGAAAACAAAGGCACTAACGTTGGCATCGACAAGTGCAACCTGTATATTGCTTGCCCATGTCATTCCTTCTCCAGGTCCTCCATCTTGAAAAAAGGTAAAGGGTGTATAATCGCCAGTCAAATCTGCCCATTCGGTCACCCAAGACTTCGTCGGGGTGCTCAAAGGGAAATTTGGGTTCGAATCGTAGCCATGTCCAGTAATGACACTAATGTAGTTGATTGCAGGGTCTGGGCCAGCTCTGAGGCCTGGAAGCATCGCCTCTTGGTCTTCCCAGCCTATGGAATCACAGCAAGTGATCTTTAAATCCATGCCTGAAGCTTCAATTGTTTTGAATAAGACTCGAACAAACTCCGCCGCCTGAGTGCCATTAGAAAGCATACTGGCGTAGGTAGCTGTAAATTGAGGCTCATTCAAGAATCCCAAGTGAGTGACTCGGACGCCGGACTCCTCATAGAATCGTACCCATTGCACTAGATAGTTTGCATAGGCTTGCATCCAATTTCCCGTGGAGCAACTGGTGTCGCTGACTCCACAAAGAAATCCTCCATTGTTTTCATCGTCATTTGTCTTCATAAAACCAGGGGCAGACCATGCGTTTCCGTACAATTTTTGAAGACCTCGTGCGTATGCCTGCTGAGCAAGTGGAAACTGACCGCTGTCAATGTGATCAAATGTGTAGTGAGGGGGGGCGTTGGGCGATCCTGGGCTGACTGGTTCAATGGAATTCATGAAGTTGCTCGCCGAGCTATTGCTAGAGCCTATACCATTTCGAAGGATAGTAAAGCCTGCCCCGAGCTCTTCACTGAACAAGAGATCTAAAACGTAGTTTTGGTTTTCAATAGACAACCCCTCTTTTCCGAGGACGTCCTCAGCTCGTTGGAAAGCTTCCGTACAACCAAATCCATCAATTTCTTGGAACTTGATGCTGGTATCAACAGCGATGGCAACAGAAGGTTGTGGCGAACGTTGTGGGATATACAAGGAGGCGAGAGCAATTGAGTGGCCGCAGACAAGCCAGAAGGCTATCAGTGATGCAGAGATAAACATAGCGGCAATATAGATTACGGCAGTGGTTGGTGGACGAGCTTCGGATTTGAGCAAGAGGCCGCCATGAATTTGATATAAGTGTTGATTTTGGGCCTTCTAAATCCGGGTACAACTTCTGTATTTTTTAACATCCCTTCGGCCTCAATCTTGGTGACTGTAGGAGACTCTTCTCACTGCGGGGTATGGATTATTACGAGACCAGGGCAGATCGTAATATCTAACTAAAGCTTGCCGACCCATCCGTCTGCAAGAAGAAATTCTCTACTAAGTATAAAACTCATCTCCTCTGTTTGTCAAACTTTGATACGTGGAATAATAGGTCTCCAGTAATAGTGGCGTGAAGGCCGTGGGGATGTGAATATAGACTATAACCCATATTCGTAGGGCTAGTTTATTGCTGTATGGTAGTGGGCTCTCTATCCGTGAGACCGATGCCCTCTATACAATATCCAAGCCTGGATTAATCTGAGTGGCTGGCAAATTATCTATGAACGGGTATCCCCCCGCTAGCAACTAAGAATTAGCGCCAATTTAGCGAGAATATATACTTGATTTAGTAGCTTTCAAGAAGTTCTAACCAATTAATTGGCTAAATCTCGCCAAGCCATGCGCTAGCTGTTGCCCGCTAGAGGAGGGGATAGGCTACCCCTCTTTACACTCCTCTATATTAGCGTACTCTATTTAGCCGGACCTAGGGTGCCCGTGATGTAGGCCGAGTAATCGTCGAGATAAGCTTTAATAGCCAAGCCCTTATCACCTCACCTCAGCACATGTCTGAAGCTAATCCGGGTAAGTCTTACCCCCGGTCAGGTACTGACCATCAAAGGCTGGGGTACAGTTACACACTAAGCTATGCGGGGCCCCACAGGCTACAACAGTGCTCTGTACGAGTCCCTCGGATGAGGAGACAATATGCAGCTTGGGCTGGAGCGGGGATCATATATGAAGACCATCAAAGCCCTCTCCCTCTTGGCAATCTTCTTACATCTATCTTCTGCATTACACAGAGGCAGTTCCGTCTTTTGAGCGGCGTCTCTTAAGCTTTCGCCCTGACTTGACTCGTGGTCTCATCTATTCCCTCCGGCTCTCTAACTCTCTTCAACATGGCTGAGAAGGAACCTCCCGCTAGCACGGCGGCACAAAACGACAATGTCGAGGCCGTCAGGGACATTGGAGCCGGCGGCTGGGTCCGAACCGCCTCGGCACGCGAGGCCACCGAGGCCGAGCACTCCCTCACCATCCTCCAGGGTATCAAGATGTACCCGCAGGCCTGCTTCTGGGCTTGCGTCGTCTCTCTGGTATATATCATGGACGGTTACGACACCGCTCTCATGGGCTCCCTGTTCGCCTTCCCCAACTTCCAGGAGCGCTTCGGCGTCCCCCAGGTCAACAAGCCCGGCTCATTCCAGGTCGAAGCCAAGTGGCAGACAGCCCTTGGCCTGGCCAGTCCGCTCGGCAACATCGTTGGCATCTTCGTCAATAGCTACATGACGGAGCGTATCGGCCACAAGCGCTCTGTACTCGTTACCCAATTCCTCCTCACGGGCTTCATATTTATCTCCTTTTTCGCGCCTAGCGTCGAAGTTCTCTTTGTTGGCCAGCTGCTCTGCGGTTTCGCCTGGGGTGTGTTCTACACCCTCGCTCCAGCCTACGCCTCCGAAGTCACTCCGGTCGTACTGCGCGCCTACCTCGAGACCTTTGTCGTTCTCTGCTCGGGCATCGGCCAGCTTATCTCATACGGTGTACTTGACGGACTGCTCGGCAACAAAACCATATGGGCCTGGCGTATTCCCTTCGGCGTGCAGTGGGTGTGGACTATCATTATCGTTCCGCTTATCGCACTGGCCCCTGAGTCGCCTTGGTGGTTGGTCCGCAAGGGTCGCCTAGATGATGCTGTTAAGTCTATGAAGAGGTTGTCCTCCAATCAGGATGAGACCCAGATTCGCAACGCTCTGGCGCTAATGGTAGAGACCACCGAACTGGAGCGTAGCATGACCGAGGGCGCCTCGTACATAGACTGTTTCCGCGGCGACAACCTCTGGCGCACCGAGATCGGCTGCTTCGCGTGGCTTTCGCAGGTCTTGGTGGGCTTTGGCATCACCTCCTATGCCACATATTTCTTTGAGCAGGCTGGCCTCAAGACTGCTGACGCCTATAAGCTGACGGTGGGCCAGGGTGGCCTACACTTCTTGGCTGTTGCACTTTCGGTCTTCATCACGGCGCGATTTGGACGGCGGCCCATCTACATCTATGGATGCCTCATCATGTCATGCACCATGTTCGTCATTGGGTTTATGGCCATTCCGACACAGACAAAAGGTATAGGCTACGGCTCGGCAGCCATGTACTATGTCTGGTACGCGACTTATGAGGCGACCATCGGCCCAATCGCCTACATCGTCGTCGCCGAGGTCTCTTCGACACGTCTGCGCTCTAACAGCATTGCGCTAGGAAGGAACGCCTACAACGTCATCAACATTGCTGCCACCTGTACGGTTCCCCACCTGCTAAACCCAAACGCGAGTGACTGGAAAGGCAAGGCGGGTTTCCTGGCCGCTGGCTTCGGTATTTGCTGCGCCATCTGGGGCTGGTTCCGTCTGCCGGAGCTCAAGGACCGCACGTACGAGGAACTTGATATTCTCTTCTCCAAAGGCCTCAAGGCGCGCGACTTTGCCAAGTACGAGTTCAACCGGGAGGTCGAGATCGAGGCCAAGATTGCCGACTTCGAGCATCGCGAATGATCAATGGCTGTTATCCTGTGCTTCTCAAAAAGTTTGGCATACGCGAGTAGAGTGGGACATTGGATTGATCTCTATGAGTATAGACAGGCTTTGGTTTTCCCTGTTCTCTTCTCTTTAATTCACCTTTGTTAAGCTACCCAGATAGTTATAGCAAAATTGATCTAAGTAGTCATGACACCCCGGTCAGGCGCAGTTTCCAGGAGTGATTATATTGATACTGGTTAGTCACCTAGCGTGGACTTATTCTAAGTCAAGCGTATTTAGCTGGTGACCTTGATCCCAGTCTCAAGGATTAATGTAACATCTTACGCTTATCTAATCAACTTCTGTCCTCAATTTCTTTGACGCTAATAAATGTACTGTCATGTCAATTAATAGTCGCGGCTGCCACTTGTGATTACCCAGGTAGATAGACTCAATCTTTACTAAGTATTTTTGGAGCCTACTACCTCTGCCGCAATGGCTCTCTTTATTCCCTGATATGTATAATGCTCTGATTAATGCAGTTGGGATCATTCAAACTGTTATAGCTATTACAAGATAGAGTTCTTGTTAATATAGTAGAGGTGAGCGTGCGCAGGTGCGATGGCCTAATAGTCGCGAGCCTATCACTGGAGCTCTCTGTTGTGTCTGACATAAAGGCATAAAGCCCGGCAGATAGATACAGTGGAGACAATGTGCCTGCCATGCTTTGTAAGATCTATCTACTTACCCTCGATTATAGCGTGGCATTTATCCACGAATGCGGGCAAGGCGCGGGGTACTTACATAACTCCCGTCATCGGAACCAACTCATTATAAGATCAGATAGTCCTCCCGCTTACAGAACTTTACTGAGTGGCAGGCATCTTGAGTACTCATCGAAACTAGGTAAAATGTCATCAACCAATAGCAAGCTCCGGGTCCTGGTTTTCGGCGGCACAAATTTTGTCGGTCAAGCTGCGGCTGTTGAAGCGCTCGCCCGCGGCCATGACGTTACCACCTTTAACCGCGGTACAAAGCCCGCTCCCGAGGGTGCAAAGACCATTGTTGGCGATCGCCTGGCTCCCGATGGCTACAAAGGCCTAGACGGTCTGAAGTTTGACATTGTTATCGACACTTGGTGGGGTGACCCCGTTGCGGTCCGTACAGCCGTTGCTACACTCTCCGGCCGTATATCCCACTATACATATATTTCTACTATTAGCGTTTACGACAGGAGCCACACACAACCTCCACTGTCTGAAGAGTCGCCGCTAATCGACCCCAATCACTGCGATTTTATTTACGGTGCCGAGAAACGGGGTGGGGAGATAGCTGCCGCGGGTGCCGATGTTCCAGTCTTAATCCCACGTCCTGGGGTAATCATTGACCCACGAGAGGGCATTGATGGCCGTTTGCACTGGTGGTTAGGGCGAATGGAACGAGGCGGTCCGACTTTAGCACCTGGTCCTCGAGACAACGGGCTGCAGTATGTGGACGTGCGAGATCTCGCAGCATTTGTGGTAAAGGGAGCTGAGGCAGGCCTTAGCGGCGTCTACAACCTGCTCAGTCAGCCGAAACATACTACAATCGGTGAGCTGCTAGACACGGCCAATTCTATCACAGGCGGCCGAGCTCAGTTGATCTGGAAGGATCCGGAAACCATTCTTAAGGCGGGCATCTCACCGTGGTCCGAGTTACCGTGCTGGCACCCTCCTGGACTTGAACATGACTGGGTATGCAATTGCAAGGTTGAGAAGGCCTTTGCTATTGGGTTCCGGGCTAGGTCAGTACAAGAAACACTTACAGATTCTTGGGCATGGCTTCAGACCCAAAGCGAAAAACCTCCTACTTATAGTAAAAAATGGGGTCTCGATCCGGCCAAGGAGGCAGCAGTGCTTCGTGAGTAGCATCAAGCTAAATATAGCCAATGTAAAGGTTTACAAAGGTCCTAGCAATACACAAAAACTTCATTCTATAAAACCTCTGTTCCTATCACAATCATGAAGGAACGACGTCTATAAATGACAAAAGAGTAGCCGTCATAATGACAATCCTAAATTAAGGAGGAAAGGTTATAATTAACAATATTGTAGCAAAATATATAATATATTCTGCCAGTAATTCCTAACTGTCCACCGCAAATAGTGCTGCCCAATTACTTGTCTAATTAGGTTTTGAACGTGCTACAGTGCCCTATGTTCGATTTTTTTTAATAGGAGGCTTCCAAGTTTGGCAAAAGTGCTGAGTAACGACGCGAACATTCACGTGCTGTAAAAGGGGCATATGGGAGTGTGTATTCAAGGCTGAATATGACTAGTTTATATGTCTGCTACAAAGGATAAGGGTTAGGATTAAGCTCGTCTGGAATAATATCTGCTTTTCTACTTTACGTACCACCGTGCTTATTGACCTAGACAAGAGCATTAACCAGGAGTACATTTTCGCGATAAGACCTACTTTGACGTAGGAAATGAAACGGTCTTGACACTGGGGCAGACCTAATGGTGGAAAATGTGCTGCCTATAGGACTGGCTAGCCTTAATAGATCCAAAGAATCATATTGCATGCTGGCTATATCCTGTTAGTGGCACCCGAGACGTTTCTGCCATAAATATACCCCCAACGTAGAGGCACTTTATGCATCCCGATATTGTGTACGCACAATGTTATGGCAGTTATAAGGAACTTAGTGATGCGGGGAAGATCTTTCCATTTACAAACCTTAATATTGAGAGCATTCTTATTTCGGCAAACCTCCTCCAGCTCTGGTCAAAGGCTGGCGGCTCGTATGGCCGAGCGAACCATGTTGAGCGGCTCGTCACCGCTGTGGGGAAGGCGTCCTACGCCGAGTCGAAGAAGCGAGTACACCATGCACAAGCGACTCTTAGGGCAAGAGCTTCGGAACCCGTGAGGAGTACTGGGTCCGGCCAGGGGTCTTCGAAGAGCTCGATCTCGACTCCCGACCTTGCTACTTAGTTCCTACTGCCGAAGCTCTCCTCTTCCTACTGTGGGAGACAAACCGCTGGCTTGGGGCCTTGGACTACCACCTTATGGTACGAGATTAGCTAACACCCGCCTCGGGCGCTATAGAGACATTGCTAGCGCGTATTATCCGGGCTACTAGCAGTTAGGGTGCCTTGGGCCACTCGAGCGACCTATAGCGCGATGCCTAGACGACGAGGCGGGATTTTATTGGCTCGGGCTTGGCCTTGGAGGTGCTATGAAGGAGGCAGGCATTTTCTGGCTAAAGTCCTCTATGTTCGACTGGAAGCAGATATAGTTTCACGAATCTATCTAGAGTTAGATCCACTTCTTTATTCCTGACTCGCAGCGTACATATAAGGAGCGGCGAAAGCAGGTGAGTAATGCTATCAGACTATATAACGGGATTGATGAAATCGCTAAGAGCTTGTAGGAGGATGGCCAGCAGCCGGGAACAATCACAAGCTGGATCGGATCCGGTGCATCTGCTTTCTTGCCTTGACGTTAGATGTTCTGAATTACGATGTAGGCCACCAGCGGGCCCTAGCGCCAACAGACTTGCAGAGCTATAACTACGGCGTCTGTAAAAGAAAGCTGGCTTAGCTAATGTTATAATAGGGACTTCCGTATCCTAAGGGACTGGCGTATCGGGGTAACATGGAAGGAGCGGCCGACTTGGGCTGGCTCGATCCAGCAGTTATTTGACTGGGATGATCAACACCTCTACAAGTATCCATTTTCACGGAATCGGTGGATGAATTTATAGTATCGACTTATTACTCGACATGCCTTTGACTAGATCTTGCATCAACTTGGCCAACACATTGCAGATGACCGGAAGAGCTCCCTTGGGTTCACGACTGTCAGTTCTTTTGGATGCTTCCAAATTATTCTAGCCACCGGTTTGCTAGTCAAACAAAAGTGACGGAAGGGGCTGGCATAGCAAAGCAGCGGAGTAACTATATGTCTTGGAATTCTGCAAGCCATGTTCAGCTATCTAGATACAGGAATAATTAGAATTCTGGTACATGGGACTAGGCAGATTAGAGTCTCTGGGACTGGCAATGAGGTAGTATGATGGAGCATAAGCCTCTATACTTCTTTGACAATCTCGAGGAATTTGATTTTCACCCTAATGTTTCCTCACAGATAGTACAACAGCTGGAAAGTCTTATAGAGTCCTCTTATGAGGTAGAGAAAATTATTGGGAAGCGGGAGCTTCCCCCGCGTGCAATTGAGTATCAGGTATAGTGGGTAGGGTATCCTAGGAAGAAGGACTATACTTGGGAACTAGAATGGCAATTAAAAGCTGATGTAACAAAGCTAGTTAAAGCATACGAGAGAGCCCAACGAGGTATAAGAAATAGTAGGAGATCTTGGTATAATACGTAAACCTAACCCGTACTATATACCAAACTACGCCCTGTTGTCGCAATGCAGCATTTAATTAGCATGCAGGTCACTTGAAAATTGTGAAAATTGTGGGCAATATAGGGCTGCAAAAAAAGCCCCATTGTATTTGCTCTAGTACGCCATTTCACTCAAACCCACGGCCAACTAGGCCAGAAAGGCTCTGTCAAATGTGGTATCTTCATGTTCTTTCAATCTCGGGGCAAATTGGCCACCGCTAGACCACTGGGCCTAAAAATTGCTTCTGATGTATGGGTTATTTCGGCATATATGATAGTTAGTCAGTCAGGCAGGCAGTTGGCAGTTGGCAGGACGGACTTATTGAATTGACTAATTGACCGAATTGACTGAATTGACTAATTAACTAATTAACCAATTGACTGAATGGACTAAATTAATGAAATGACTGAATTAGGGTGGGTAAGCAGCTCTTAAGCCCTTTAGTTACACCCAGGTTTTTTACAATTTAGCTGGCGCATCTAGCTGGCATTAGGGATAAAGACGATCTATAAGACATTGAGTTAGCGAACGAGTAAACAGTATGGTTAAGTAACTAAAGGATTCACACGGCTTACCCAGAGAGGCCCCTGTATATCTGTGGTCAGTAGGCATATGTTAAACGGCATAACGCTTCCGATGGACAGACCCTGGTACTAGGGGAGGTACTATAGATATTGATTTTATTCCTATAGGACATCCTCCCTATAGCAGTCGCAGTTTTTGAATATGTTGTCGGATCTGTAGTGGATGTTGCAGTATAGCTTAGGTTCAAAATCGAAGGAATTGTCGCGCAAAATTCCCTACTAGAACTATACCTTTTCTCCTATACGTAGCTAATGTTAACACACGCGAGATCCGTGTTATGAGCTACTACTTCCGTATTGTAACTCACCTCGTTTATGCATTTGATAGATAAATCTGGCATAGAGAAGAAAACGTTAACTGGTGTAGGAGGTTTTGTTGTGTAGTTTACACAACCCTTGATATTCCTGCCTAGATACTAAAGGAGTCGTCCTAGCTACTATCTTATATCTAGAGGAGATTATTATTAACGTAACCTACCTACTACAGCACTTGCTTTACAGATTGGAAGTACGTAAAGTAGATATAGGCTTAATAGCGAAAACATTTTTAAAGTTTATTAAAGGTTGTATATATTTCTTATTAGTTATTTACTAGGACATTGTTTATAATAATACAAAGGTGCTTGTTGAGAGGTTAATTGTAATTCTTTGAGGAGTCCTTGAATAATGTTTAGAAGATAGTAGAATCTGTCCACGACCCTCCTATAGAAACCGACCTCTTTACATCTTTTCCATAATGTTTGTTAGAAGCATGTCTCTTAGAGAAGGGAGGCCAACCCGCCTATTCCGGCCGGTATGTCTTATTTTGACTCGCCTGGCATCTCCTTGTCATCTCTTGGCTCCCATCCATCTTGCCTTCTTCCCTTCTTCTCTTGGCAGAATCTGCGTTAGGGTCCATTCGTAACATACCACATGTCGTACTTGCTTCCAGAAGTCCCTAATTTATTGGAAGGGAGGAGTGGAGCCCTCTATCCACGTGCTTGACAAGTCTTGGCTCTCTTTTATGTCTCTACACTCCTCTTTGGCGTGTGCTAATATAGGGATTAGGGATCGGGGTAGCTTGTCTTCCACTACGAAACTTTCCGCTCTGGGTTAGAGATGTCCAACTGCCGCTACGATTGCTTAGTATTTCCCGGCTCCAGCTTCTCGTGTGCTTCGAACCTCTGGAGAAGGTTATTGAGAAGGCTATTTTTACGTTACTGGCTGATTATAGTTTGACTCTCCTACGGCTACTTTGACTTCAGGCAGTCGTAGTAAAATTTTCTCCCGCCTAACAATTGTATATCTGTATATCTTGGTTCTAGTATTAGGATATTCTTGTTTACGGACTTTCCCAATCAGATGCTAGCTGTCTCTTATTACGAGACTACTTGTTTTGCCCAGGAAAGTCAAACTTCTCCCTCTCGCTATTCTCATCTCTTTCTGGAGCTTGGCACGTGTAGGTTCTAGGTTCTGCATTTGCTACCTTACCGCTGATACGGGTCTACTTGACAGAGCCCGAGCATTACCCCCACATGCTCTATTGACTGGATTGACTAAACTGACTGGCATTCGCTGCATTCACTGCATTCACCGAATTGATGAATTGAATTAAGTTGATTAAATTGATTAAATTGACTGCATCGACTGTATTGACTCAATTGACTGAATTGATGACTTGGTACATTTGGCTGGTTGGATAGATTAATAAGGTGGATTGGCTGGCTGGATACATTTGCGCAAACGGCGGGTTTGCAAACACCAATATTCCAAGATTGACGTTCCCAACGCATGATTGTCAAAGTCTCCCAAAACATGGGCAATAGCCTTCTCACATCAGGCCAATACATACATGCCAATGAAAAGGATCTATGGCGTTTCTATGGCTGTTACTTGACGTGGGTGTCGTTGCGCTGGTACTTGTTCCCGAACCATGAACGTAGACATCACGTGACTTGGCGTGACTATATCATATTGTTGGTGCCTAAGGATTGTTAGTGCCTGAGGCCGCAAGAAGAAGGGGCAGAATCCATAAGAATTTCCCTGCTTGTTGCCACTGTAGATACAGTGGAAAGAACCCTATAGAGCTGGAATCTATAGGGAAGCTGAAGCCTGTATTTAAGCTATCGGAGTCGCCGTACGAGACTAATTCCCAGCTGTACAGGGCAATAGAGCTGTAGCTATAGCATGTGATTCAGAGGAATTAGGGCCTTCAGCACCTATAAATATGGGGTACTCCCCACTGTAGAACAAGTCAGTCGATATAGTCAATTCAATTCAATTGATTGCGTTAGATACATGTCCCACTTATATATAGCCTGTACAACATATATTCTAAACTGTTAATAGGGCCCAAGTTGTCCTAATTTCTTAATTAACTAGTTATGTTATAACCTTTCTAGCTATATTTACTAAGCTCGGGAAATAATATAAGGTCTAAATATATAATATATTTATTTCTATTGAATTAAATTTAAAAAATAAAATAAAATAAAATAAAATAGATCTTAATATAATATTATAATTATTATAGACTAACATCCGAAAGTGCGGCGGTGTACGACTGTGCCACCTACCTCCAACCCCTCGAATCGTCCCCATTGGAGCGCATCCACGCCGGAGAAATTCTTCCCGGGCTCGTTCAATCAATACCCGAGCTCAAGCACGCGAGAACCGTTGAAGCGGGTGGCGTTCTGGGGTTGTGTGGTCTAATATCCGGGGCCGCTGCGGGGGCCGGGGTAAGTGACCCAGATCCCCGCACAAGCAGGATCCATATCCCAATCATATTGGTTGCACAAAATAACGGGCCGAAGGAGACTGGGGAAGCAAGTAGGAAAAATACTTTAATAACAGGTCGCCCCAGTACCACCTCTTGCCTCCGTTTCTTCTCTATCCTCCTCTGCTTCCTCCTAAACAACCCTTCAATCGGACTAACACTCCCGATCTTCATAGTCGTCAACAACATGAGTAATACCGTCAATGACAAGGCGCTCGGTGGTGACGCCGCAGAGGTTGAGGCTCAAACCGCTGAGATAGAACATATGGCCGATCTCGATGAGAAGGCAAAGCCCTCGGCATACAAGGCGGATGCCATCGAGGCAGAGAACGCGGAACATAACATGGGAGTACTGGAAGCCGTCAAGCTCTATCCCATGGCTACCTTCTGGGCTTTTATCATGTCCTCGACGATTGTAAGCTACTGGACCTCCACCCTCCACCCCTCTTGAGGAATTGCAGCTGACAGCCACGGTCAGATTATGGAGTCTTACTGCGTGTTTCTTATCGGGTCTTTCTCCGCCATGACTGAGTTTCAAAAGCAGTTCGGCGTCCAAGTCTCAGAGAACGCGTGGCAGCTCGAGTCATCGTGGCAGTCTGCGCTCCAGTGTAGCGGCCCTCTTGGTGCTATCATCGGTGTCACTATCGCCGGTCCCATTACCAGCCGTATCGGATACCGCTGGGCCACGATCTGCGGACTCATGTTGTTGAATGCCTTTATCTTTGTCTTCTATTTCGCCAACTCGCTAGCAGTAATTTTCGTCAGCCAGCTTCTAGAGGGCATACCGTGGGGCATCTTCATCGCCAACGCACCAGCATACTGCAGCGAGATCGTACCGATTAAGCTGAGAGCCCCTGCGACCCAGATGCTGCAGATGTTCTGGGCCATCGGCTCCATCATCGTGGGTGGTGTCTGCTACGTATATCAGGGTAGACTCGACCCTACTGCATACAGGTTTGTGCCGTTTTCGGCGTGAAATATATGTTTTCTATACTAACAAGATATTAAAACTAGGATTCCTATTGCGCTCCAATGGATGTTTCCCACCCCCCTAGCTATCCTTCTGTTCCTGGCTCCCGAGTCGCCCTGGTGGCTTGTTCGCAAGGGACGTCTTGACGAGGCCGCAGTTGCAGTCCGACGCCTCGGGCGTGCATCAGTAATTAAGAATATCGATGAGTCTGTCGCTATGATGCGTCGTACTATCGAACTTGAGAAGACGGAGAAGGAGCCTTCATACCTAGAGCTTTTCAAAGGCACTAATACCTACCGCACCCTTATTGTTTGTGGTGTATATGCGGCTCAAAACCTCACTGGTAACCTCATTGCTAACCAAGCCGTTTTCTTCTTCAGACGTGAGTTATTATTATTATTTGCTCTATCCTCTTGCTACTTAATAAAACAGTTAGGCTAACGCAAGATAGAGGCGGGTATTGGCTCGAACCTTGCATTCGCCCTTGGCCTTATTACTTCAGGCCTACAGACAGTTATGGTTATGCTTTCTTGGATCCTCACGTCATACCTCGGCCGACGAACTATCTACGTTTGGGGTTCGCTAATTAACGTCTGCTTCTTGATCGCGCTCGGCGTTGCAGGCTCCGTCCCGGAAACTACCTCGTCCTCTCTAGCGATGGCGTCCTTGGGTCTCATCGTCTCGGTCGGTTTTACACTAGGACCTGCACCCGCTTCGTGGGTTATTATCGGAGAGACATCTAAGATTCGCCTCCGGCCCCTCACAACTGGTATTGGACGCGCAGCATACTATGTCGTGAACATTCCTTGTATCTTCCTCTCGACTTACATGCTCAACACGACGGTATGATTGCTACCTTCTCTCCCCTTCTCCCTCAAGTCCTGCGACGGCATACCTAAAATTCATTGTTACTAACATTGGTAATAGGGCGTGAATCTGGGCGGCAGGTGCGGGTACGTCTGGGGCGCAACCGGTTTCTTTTGCTTTGTTGTGTCATTCTTCTTCTTGCCAGAGATGAAGGGCCGGTCCTACCGTGAGATCGACATTATGTTCGAGCGTCATATCCCAGCTCGCAAGTGGAAGGAGACCGCTATCGACATCAACGATGACGAGTAGAAGGGTTGGCAGCTTTTCTCCTAACCCTGGATTCTGGACAAAATATCCACCGGCTTGGCTAAGGAATATACTAGGGTAGCTTGTTGCCTAATATTAGGGTCCCTCTATTAGTATAGTTGTGATGGGCGAATCAGAAAGCGCTAATTCAGGCGTAGAAGGATAACATAAGAGGATGTGCCCCTTTTTCTCAAATATAAGGCAGGGACCTAGTATAGAGCTTTCAATGGCATTAATTAGTTTTTATTATTAAGCGCAGCTTTCTTTCAGTCTGTATTTTTCTCAACTTCACGTGATCGAATAACTGAACTAATGTTTAAAATATATTTGGGGTGAACTAGGAATCGTATGACTTAAGAAAATATATGTCACATGACTTACACCTGTTTTTAGCCTCTACTTATCAGGACTCTAACAACAGGGTGCTACGCAATTGGCTAGAATTCAAGCAACACGGGATCGTATTGGAGGTTTATAGAACAACTGTATTTTCAATCACTTCAACTGAGAATAGAAACTAATCAATGCCCTCCAAAGCTCTACGAGCTCTTGAGTTCATAGCTTAGATCATTTACCGCAGCCAATAGCGGCATCTACCAGCTAGGTTAACCATAGCGTAAGATTCAAAAGCGTCTAAGGAGTTTGCACATAGTAAGAGGCCGGTTTTTGGTTCAGGAGAATAGGGTTGAGTAATTCAGTGAGAATCCCAAATACAGCTGGAGAGAAATTATCGATTTAACCTGAAAGGTTTAGGCTTCGATGTCTAAAATTAGATCAGTGTCTGCATATTCTCGAATATTCTTTTCTGAATGCGCTCGCTCTAGGAAACTTTCCGCGAGGCTTGGCGGCGCCTTGAAATGGTCGTGGCAATTGTCCACCAAAGGCCGTCAAGCGAACCTCCTGCCGCCGCGACCCCTTTTCACTTCATTTCATGACGACGATAGCAGTTGCACGTGCCGATAAGCTGAGCTTTTGGAGCTTAACACACCACAATTACAATGCTCATATACTCCGATGATTATTGTTCCCCACTCTTTGAAGGCAGATACTGAATAGTCAAAATACGTATCTTTAGTTTAAAATCAATATGCCGGCCTTGTTTAAAGAGTACATTCTATCTTCTACATTTTGCAGTCTCTTGCCTCGCACACTTATATTATACAAACTAACACCTCCGTCTCGTAGGATACTCTTTCTCGCTCTTTCAATTTTATTATCGGCCCTGACGAGGTTCCAATTGTGGTCCACGAGGCGGTAATCGCAGAGCAATCCCCTGTATTAGCTGCGCCCATGCGGGGAGAGATGGCAGAGAGCGTAGCTGGCGAGTCTAGGTGTATGGACGTGGATAAAGGAACCTTTATACGGTTTGCTTAGTTCGCCTATACAAAAGATTATTCGATCTCGACGGCTTCTACGGCTCAAGCGATTGTGGAGGCAGAATCGTCATCGCCTTTGCAAGAGCCTCGAGTGCTTGATGGATGGGGTTCTACCTGGTAGCCCCCCAAGCTCCCTCCCTCCGCACATCTTCCTTCGCGCCTCGTTCCCCCGTAGCCCATCCCGCACCCCGTACCTCCGCACCAGAGACCGAGGACCAAGAGTTGTTTGAAGTTCGATCGAAGAAAAGGAAGAAATCCAAGAATAGCCCGCTTAACTCGTATAGGTCTGGTCTAGACCTGCTGACATCTGTATCCGATATGTTCAATTCTTTTAAGTATCCTCTTATCGAATCTCGACCCAACCTTTGTACTTGCAAGTCCTCGGTAATAGATAGTCCAATTGAGAGTAGTGGTGAGGTGCTTCTTACTTATGCTTCCTATGAGTTTGAAATCACGTGACCCGTCACGTGATCCAATCTTAAGTATAAGATTGGGGACAAAATGGGGATAATACACCTATCCAGAGAAGCTAAGCAGGCCGTACGAAGCCAAGGAAAATACCACACGGAACAAGTCTTCCATAGAGATATAAAAGGGACAGAAAAACTATTGTATATAGAACAAGTTGTTAGAACAGTCGAACCCGACTGTTCTAATTGAGACTTTCCCTCTCAAAACACTTCCGTACGAACTTGCTGAGTCATTATCCATCTCATGCTTCCATATATATCTTAGCGGAAAACTAGAGAGTTAATACTCTAAAGATGTTAGTTCTATCTAAGCTACAATAAACACTAAGCACGCTCCGCCTCGATGCATCAAAGGTTCAAGAAATCATTGATCTTGTGCGGTACACGTATTTAGATAGTTCGACTCCAGAGTTCGACTCCAGATTTAGAAACTAATATCGATGGGTTGAGAAAGTTAATTTCCCTCTATATAACTACTAACGTCGAGGTAATTTCGGAGCATACTTCGTTTATGGAATTGATTAAAGGTGGGGGCGTCTTTCTGTGGGATCTTTGGAAGTGCGTAGTGCCTAAGAAGCCTGTTGGAAAGATGACAATGCTGAAGCTACTCCGAAAGTTCTCATATCTGTGCGAGTCCACATGCCGTATTGGTGGCTGAAGAGATTAAGCGACTGAAACAGCCAACTAAGATTACTCTTCAAAGATTTTGCAATTCTATCTCTGAAATGGGGGTCTCGTCCTGTTTCGGATATGGCCGCTAGCTAGAAAACAATCACGGATTTCATTGAACCACGACCCTGGTATCCATCAAAGATCCACCCACCTCCCTGTCGAATATACAAGCTTCCAACCATTTGCGAATCTCCGCTCTTGATTTCAGAATTGTGCTTTCGCAGTCAGCTCTACCCTAAAAATTGGAAAGAAGATTTAGTCATCTTTAGTCTCTAACCATCGATGTCAGCTGTGATATCGTATTATCTAGTGAGACTTCGTTCTGCTCTCCCGTAGTTGGATGCTGACCGAAATTAAGAAGATGAACTCGAAGGCAAAACTCTGCAGCTTTGATATAATATATTAAGAAGAGGTAAAATGTACGCGGGTTGTGGACATATTCATCATCGGATTATCAGAGGACGCCACGAAGGGAGCTCGGGAAATATTGCATTGAATAGCCTATAACACCTTAGGAGGAATATTCTAAGTCTATTTGAAGCATGGAGAAGGTGCGATCTCAACGGCGCTCGACAAAAGGCGTGACGGATAAGTTTTGGAAAGGAAAATCACCTTTATAGAAAAGGCAGACGAGCTAAGGAGTGAGTTTGGCTGTGACATTTACTTTTTGGACAGAGGAACGGAAAACTCTTTAATTACACATCTAAAGAATCATCTAGAGATAGACATTCCTGGCCACTCAGCTTGACAGAAATCGTGAGTAGCATTCTTTTGATCCAAGGCCTATAATCTATAAAAAAATTAGGATAAGAGTTATCCTAGGCTAGAGAGATATACACCGGCTAGCTTCTTAAAAAGAGGCACTAAATCTCTGCTCTGTGAAGGTGTTTGGAGTGGGGTTGGCATCTTTAGATATTGGTCGCGTGCTGATTCGAAGGCAGTTGGGTTCTCAACTTAGCTCCTCACGCCTTGTTATTCTTGAGAGACTTATCCCCGCTCCTATTGCGCCTCGTTCAGCCACGACCGATGCCCATGTACGTGTTAATGGGAGTGGTCCTGAAAAGGCGTTCAGTTGTGTTCGGAGAGAGCTGATCTCTTCTTGGAGTTCGGCGTTTTGGTTCTGGAGGTTTTATAGCACTTGTTGCAGCTCCGCTTTCCCCTTTTTTAATTCCTTAACCGCGGCCAGTATCGTTTGCAGCAGTTCGCTATTATTTGGCCTTCTGCCCTCTGGTTTCTTCGCAGCTTTCTTCGGCGTTCTCAGCACCTCTTGGACTCGTGCTGGCTTTGGTGCTGCTGGGGTTGGCACCACAATCCCTTGTTCTTCGTTTGGATCATCATCAATGCCTTGGGATTGACTCCAAGCTTCCCTGGATCCTCCAGTCAAAGGGACAAAGGGGTTGTCCTCCACTGTGTTCTCACCCGTCGTTCCAGTGACCCCTCGTTCCAGTGACCCCGTGATACCTCGCTTAGCTTTCGGCGCACGCGACGCGTCCCCGCAACACCCACCTCCATATTCCTCCACTTCTTGACTTTCCAACGACGCTGCAGGTTAGTAGAATTGCTGGATATTCGAAATCAAGTCGTCCCTCGGAAGGTCTTTTTCCGCATTCTAACAATATAGTCACTAGCGAAATCGGCTTTCGCCGTGAACACAGTTGAAATTTCGGTCAATGCCAAGACCCTTGTGATACATTTTTTTCAGTATCACGTGAACTGAACTGAACAATTATGTGTGTTGGTGCCTAAGGCTAATTGCGGCCTGAGGCCGCAAGATGAGGGGCACATTCTGTAGGGATTTCCCTGATTTTGCCACTATAGATACAATGGAAAGAGCCTGTAGAGCTGAGCTCTGAGAGCCTGTAAAGCTGGAATCGGAGTCGCCGTACGGGACTAATTCTCAGCTGTACAGGGCAGTAGAGCCTGTAGCTACAGCATGTGATTCAGGGGAATTAGGGCCTTCAGCACCTATAAATATGGGGTACTCACCACTGTAGAATTAGTTAGTCGATTTAGTCGATTCAATTGCTTACGTTAGCTATATGCCCCATCTAAATATAAGCTGATCTCCACCATTGATCTCCACATTATTCTAGTCAACAGCCAGCAGAACACACTGCGCATCGCGACCTTTGTAAAACGGATGTCGCGTCTACGGGTTAGACCGTAACAGCTATGAACTTTCCATCCTGATCGCAAATCGTCGTGCTGGCCACCCGGTTAGCACGGTCTCTCCGATCTGTCACTATGCCATACAATATCGCCATGGTCAGCGATTTCTTCTTCCCTCAGCCTGGCGGAGTCGAAAGTCATATCTACCAACTCTCCTCCAAGCTCATCGATCGAGGACACAAAGTCATCATTATAACGCACGCCTACGACGGGCGCACGGGAGTGCGGTATCTCACGAACGGCCTCAAAGTCTACCATGTCCCCTTTCTCGTCATCTACCGCGCATTTACCTTTCCAACCGTGTTCTCTTCTTCCCAATCTTCCGCAATACCGTCATTCGAGAGCAGATCGAGATTGTACATGGCCATCAAAGCTTGAGCAGTCTATGCCATGAAGCTATACTACATGCGCGGACTATGGGGCTGCGAACTGTTTTTACAGACCATTCGCTGTTTGGATTTGCGGACGCTGCGAGTATCTTGACGAACAAGCTGCTGAAGTTTACACTAAGCGACGTAGACCATGTTATCTGCGTCAGTCACACAAGGTAGGCCTTGTGTTCGATCGCATTTAATGTATGTCTACCATCTATAGCAAAGAGAATACTGTCCTTCGCGCTTCTCTTGACCCTCTTATGGTTTCCGTTATACCTAATGCAGTTGTGGCCGAGAACTTTCGACCTCTCAACCAACCCTTATATCCCTCCAAAACCTTTGGCAATCATGTCGTACCCATGCCACAGCGTGTTAGCCCGCACGACACAATCACAATTGTCGTCACTTCTCGGCTGTTCTACAACAAGGGGACGGATTTACTAGTCGCGGCTATTTTCGAATATTAGCATCCCATCCAAGTGTGCGGTTTATAATAGCTGGTTCGGGACCAAAAGCTATTGATCTAGAACAAATGCTAGAAAGGAATGCATTGCAAGACCAAGTCGAGATGTTGGGCGCTATTAGGCACGAGGAAGTACGAGATGTTATGGTACGAGGACATATCTATCTACATCCAAGTTTAACAGAAACTTTTGGCACTGTTATCGTTGAAGCTGCAAGCTGTGGACTATACGTGAAATGCCCGATTGGATGAAAGTGGATATTGAGGTAAAGTATGAGTTGGAAAGGCGCAAAGAGCTCTTGGTGGTGCTGTAGGTCGAGGGGTCTTATTTATTACGAATTGACGCCCTCCGCAATTAGGCGCGACAGCGACGATGCGATTGTAATTTTCAGAGTAGCCGGGGTTTGGACTGTTTAGGAGTGGTCACACAATATGACTGATATAAAAATATAGGAATTTTCAATGGATTTATAAATTTAGAATTAATTGAATTCAAAGTACTGATGGTTTCTCTCGTCGCGGGGTGCGTCTCTCGACGTAGGGACAGACGTTACTCTTAATGTTCAAAATATTAGGATGGCTAAGTTACTAACTTTATAGGCTCAGTAGTTGCGGTAGAAAATGCCAGCTTTTGTCTCATGAGTGTTCTAGTCATATGCTCTTATTTAACACTATGGTAAGCAACATAATAACGTGGTTAAGAGCCATTTCTGGACTGCATTGGCTCAATTCAAATGATGCAGCTGAGTTATTCTATTGAAATACTGTACAAAAATGCTTATATCTGGCTGGATGACAAAGACAAGGGCGTTTCTACAGCCCTGGTGTGATGAGCCAATGAGCAAGCGCCGTTCCAGGTGCGGGGAAATGACATCAGAGGACGCGCATCTTCTTGCCAGTGATTCCGACTACTGCGGATATCAGGCGGGACGCCGTCGTAGAGCTTTTGGGTTATTAATTAGTCTATATTATTAGTTAAGTAATTAATATTAGTAGAAATTGTTCTATTCTATAAACCTAATATTTAACCTAATATTTAATTGTTTCCAAGTAAGCACTAAAGCTCCGTGTATTGCAGCTAATAACATCAGTTTTATCACATGCGGCTTTTGACATTATTATTCCTCTGGATCGCCAAGATATTACTAGCGCGGTCTGAGACTCCTTAATGCTCAGATACTATTCGCTTTTAAAAGTGCAGGGGAGATTGACCAATGTAAGACCTCAACTCCCAAGGCAATATATCCAAGTTATACGGCAAGATAATTCCAGTGGCTACAAGCACACCAACTCTAAGCTCCTCCACAATTCCTTTGCTCTCCCCCAACACCTTCAAGCACTTATATCAACATTCTTATTACCATTTTCAACTCACTCCATCATGGCTAAGCCAACCCTCGTTATGGTACCCGGTGCCTGGCACAAGCCTACTAAATACTCTAACGTCGTCAATTTTCTCTCTAGCCACGGATATCCAACTATTTGTTTGCCTCTCTCTTCAGTTGGTGCTGTTCCATCCCACCAGGATTTCAACGGTGATGTTGTTGCGATCCGCAACTGTTCCACTGAGCTTGTATTGAACAACAAAAACGTGATTCTTGTTGTACAATCTTGCGCGGGCCTTCTGGGGGAAGAGGCTCTCAAGGGTCTTGGGAAAAAGAGCGCGAAACAAAAGCTTGGAAGGAGGGGTCATCAGATACGTGGTCATCAATGGATTGGTAACACCGCCAGGCTTCTAGCTAGCAGCTAAGGGAGATTCTCACATGACCCACACTGGGGTATTTACATCCCCCGCGCGTAGCCTTCTTTCCATAGAATCAACCACTTCACCTCCCTTCTTCTTGGTTGAGCTGCTGTGTATTTGCCATACACCGATAGAGATTATTCTCAAATGCCTGATTGGATGAAAGTGGATATTGAGGTAAAGTATTAAAACCCCTTTAAATCAAAAGATCTGCTTTGCTTACAATTACCCCCATCTCCTGCTTCTTAACTTGACTCTTTGGACATAATTAACAAAACACAACCTGGGAGTGTTTCTCTATATGGTTTAGGCGTAAACCAAAATTGGTGATCTTCAGGATGTTGGTCACAATCTCTACTCGATATAGGGAAGATAAGAGTACAGGCGTTAGTATCAGTCTCGAGAGATTGGAATAAGTTAATAATTAATTAGACTGTTCTTTTTTCAGAACTTTAATGAGGTGCCTAGTCTAGTAAAAGAAATATTTAAAGCACTTTTACATAGTCGACGATATAGCCATAGAGTGACCCACTTTATAAGGTGAAATCCGATGAAAACGAACTCAACTGACCAGATCGCCTAGAGACCAATAGCTAGAAATTTGCTCGTCATGCTCAACCAGTTTGCGGTTCTCGATCAGCAATTTCACAAACCTCACCACAGCATGACTGGGATAAGTGGCCGGCTGGCGTCGAATTCCGGAAAATGTACTGCTCGGGCTTTGTTTGTGGTATGATAACGCCGCAATATCATATGCACCTCCTCAGATGCCATTAGAGAATCGGGATAAGAAGTTAGACTTCCGACAAGGCTTCTAAATAGAGTCTACGATGAAGTTTGCATTACTTCGGGTGAGGTGCAGTCAACGTGCAAAAGACGTGCCGAAAGTGGAGGAAGGATAGCTAGGCGACAACTGTATGAGAACGAGGCTCTTAAGCATGTTGCGATCCCAAGATCCGACCGGTGCCCGCATGATATGGGAGTTTGGAAGCTGCTCAATTAGAAGGTGGCGTTCGAAGATCCGGTGGAAGTTGAGGTTGGCATGACTAAGCATGGGTGGTCGGCAATCGGATGAAGTATGTGCCGAGATCCGTCTCCTCGAAACCTCACAGCCGAAGTCGGGCACGAGAGCACTGCTGCGGAGCGCAAACGGCTCTGTGGCTCGAGTGTTTCTGGAGGTGTGGTAGGGCTGGGCATGGTTTTGTATATTGTATGTCATATATCATGCTTGGGAGCATCTCCTGGAGAAAGAGCGTGCGCTGCGAGTGGTGGCTGGCACGTGACCTCACTAGCAGCCCGAGAACCAAAAGCGGAGAACCCCACAACTTCTTAGTGCATCTCCCTCCCATTAATCGACTCTCTTCCTCTACCACTACATCATTGCAACGCTGCAACGCTGTAGAAATTGCACTGCGCCGATAATCTCGGCCCAAACAATGACTGATGATCTGGTGAACGATTGGAACCCAGCAAGCCAGCCGCCATCCACCATCACCTGATTACTACAATCTCTGTTATGCATGAAGAGGAGTCCCCCCCTGTGCAGCCCGATGTGCGATCCGACGACCACAACCACAACCATAGTGATGGCCTGCGGTCTCCCTTCCATGAGATAGCACGAGGTGCTGACAGGTCTAACCGGGTCAAGCCACGACGAATTGCATGCACGTCGTGTAGAGAGGCGAAGGTTAGTATATCTCCTCCCCCAGCCCTGCTAGATTGTCCTCGTCGCGAACCGTGGCTGCTAGCTGTACCTGCGTTGATTCTACAGGGTCGCTGACTGCGCTGGCAGGTGCGGTGCGAGGGGGCCAGGACGCCATGTGCACGCTGTCAAAGACTCTGTCTTCAATGTCAAAGGAGTACTGGCCGTGGTAAGGCCAGTAGACGAGAGTGAGTGTGCCTCTAAGGCAAATAAAAATATCAAGATTTAATCCGCCTCTTAGTCGGAAGATTGAAGAGCTTGAAAAGCAGATACAGTATCTCCAAAGTGTCGTGGACCCAAACGCTCAATTACCTCCGAATAGTTTTCTCGACTTTCCAGACGTGGGCCTTGTCCGAACATCGTCGTCTCGTTCGCGTCAGCCTCTTCACCCAGAATCTTTGGATCCACCAGATCAGACAATCGGCCTGCATCAGCCCCCACAACAGCTTCTAGATCACGAAGGGGGCATTCCCTGTGGCTCCTACCAGTCTGAAGCCGGGTTTTCGGGGTCTCAGATTTCGGCACCCCCTCGGCTTCCTAGCCTTACAGACGAAATGCAGGCCTTGACAGATGCCCATCCCTTTAGGTTCTTGTCTTGGAATGCTCGATCTATTGAATCGGTGCAACTTAGGACTGACCAGATTGATTCGCTATTCCAAATGCCAGTAGCCAACCTTGAGTTCTGCCTATGTTGTGGATATTCAGCTAATTTTAAACAGATACCTTGAGAAATACCACCCGTTTCTGCCATTTATTAACGCTTTAAGGTCTCCAGATGATTACTACGATCGTTCGCCTCTATTATTTTGGTCCATTATTTGTGTTGCTTCTCGTCGATACCGTGAGGACACAACTCTTCTGACAACCCTTTCTAAATCAGTTTCGAAATTAATATGGGCCACTGTAGCCACTCCTCCATTGACAGTGTATACTCTGCAGGCTCTTCTAATTTTATGTACCTGGCCTTTTCCTACATCTTCGATATGGACAGATGTGACGATACATCTCAGTAGCCTGGCCATGTCTTGCTCTATGCAGCTTGGTCTACATCAAAACTCAGCGCGAGGGTTTCTCAGGTGGTCAGGCGGCCAAGATGAGGCTGCTATTCGTGAGAGGTCCATAGCTTGGGCTACATGCAATATTGTTACTCAAAAGTACGTCGTTCACCCGACAGATGTTTCTCTAGAAGACTAAGGCATTTTGATTAGCATGACAGCCATATTTGGCTTGCCAGGACTCTCGCATTTTAACTGGACTCTCAACTGCGGGTGGGAGACCACAAATACCCTTGGCCTGCCAGAAGAAATCTTTTTTCAGCTTATGATTCAGAGCTTCTGTGACCGCGTAACTAAGGCTATGTCGGGCCATCCAACAAACCACAATGGATTTCCAAGTGCCAGCAATTGGAATATGCTTCTTGTATCCCTTGAGGCAGAACTGGACGTTTTCGAGCAAGGCCGTGGAAAAGAGCTCTCCAGTGAGTATCGTTCTTTTGTCATTCTCTTCGCTCGATTTTGGAGCTAACAGTATAGGATTAAACTTACTGCAACTTGTCTCTGCACGGCTTTATGTGCAAGTCTACTACTTTTGTGACCCCTCTTCAACAGCCTCAAGAAAGGAAGGAATAATGAGGGCTTATAGTACTGCGTGCGACCTAGTCTCCAACTTCAGCGAAAACGATGCTTCTACCGACATGCTTCTCTATGCTTCGAACTATTTATTCAGACTGCTTTTCACAGCGGCCGGTGTTCTTCTGAAAGTTCTACTTTCCACCTATTCCGAGAGTGCTGATTTTGATGTTGGAAAAAGACTGTTCAACACAGCGATTGTCTGTCTGCGGCGTTGCTCTGTAGAGAACAATGATATCCCAGGGCGGTCGGCAGAGATATTGGCTCAACTTTGGGCACATTTCAGCGTGAAGGTACCGGAACCGCCCTATTTACGCATTAATAATCGTTTGGGCGCAAGCGTCGCCATGGACTGCCTCTGGCGCTGGCGGAGAGAGGTTGATAGGATTGCCACGGCCCATACGTCTGCTACAGGTGAGCTACTTCTTCCTGCCTCTAATACATTATTGATACTAAACTGAGCAAGCACCACCTGATCATGAAATGCCGTCTCGTGCAGGTAGCGATCTTTTGCCTAAAATTATGGCCGATGAGGTGGGCTTATTTGAAAATAGAGGATGGAATGACTTGACGCTATAGATGCTACGGTCTAAACGGGTGCATATTGCTGTTTCCATAGTCTAATAGTCATAGAGGTTCCAGCCCACTCACCAATACAGGCAATTGGCCAATGGCCTGATCCACTCACTCCAACCACCAAGAGTGATAGTGGTTTAGGAATTGACGTAATGTATAGTGAGGTGGAACAAAAATCCACTGTTTCTGCCTTAGAAGCTTATATAATAAGCAGTAATTGTTTAAATTAAAGGGAGTTTATATTAATTCGACGTATATATCAGGGCTCAAATAACAGGGTGCTATGCAATTGGTTAGACCTCAAGTGGCACAAAATCGTAGTGCAGAATAACTGTATTTACAATAACTCAATTCAAGAATCAAACTAATGATGCCCTTCCATCAACGCCCTACGACGGGTTCACGACTTGTACTCGCTGATCTGATGCATGGCATCTTATATAATAGATTTGTGATCTGATTCGACGCCGTCATTGGCCCATCACAAAAGGTCTATATGAGTAGAGTAATTAGTTATTAGATAAGAGCTTTGTAGTTAATTTAAATAGCACTCTTATTCTATTAATCTAATTAGGAATAACTTACTATAACACCTTACTACTACTACCCAACCAACTTATATCCACCCTCACCCGGCCAGATACCCCCAATTGTTGCAGTGGTGTGACCACTGGTCAGTACTTGTATTGGAGGGTGGCCTAGACAATTGATTGGCAGACTAGGCCATTGGCCAATGGCATGTATTGGCGAGTGGGTTGGAAAATATATTAAGAACATAAGCTTCTATAATGAGGCAATGGGGACTTGGCCTTTTGCCAAGCGCGCAGAGAGGGAGTTGTTCCTTTGATACCAGATATTTGAATGTTATTTAAATGCTTAGGAGAGATCTATGTGCCATCCTGAACTCAACCAAATCGTTCTCTTTGGTGTGATGTGGCGGGCCGATATCCGCCGGGGTTCGAGCCCCGCCCAAGCCAGTCCGGGCGCAGAATCACCGACCACTATGGAGGTGCCGTATTTGATCTGGCCCAGTTGATGCTTTATCAAGCACAATACCTTTTGCGATTTTCTGACAGATCGAAACTATTCAACAACATTAATGACAATGACAATGACAACGAAAGTGACAACAACAATGAGGGAGGAAAAAATCCCTCTGGCACTCTATCTGTGGAGAAGAATTGCTTCTTTGGGCACTGAGCATGTCTTTGGCGTCCCTGGAGATTTCAATTGTATGTGACTGCGACAGTGTTCATCGCGTCTCCAGCCAAATAAAAGTTGCCGCTAACAAGAACAAATTTGAATTTCCAGTGGGGATAATTGACCATGTGTACTCTGTCCCTGGGTTGAAATGGCTGGGAACCTGCAACGAGCTTAACGGCGCATATGCTGCTGATGGATATGCCCGCATCAAAGATACGCCAGGTGTACTTTTAACAACCTACGCAGTTGGTGAACTCTCAGCCATGAACGGAGTCGCTGGTGCCTATGCAGAACACGCGGGGATGATACATGTCGTTGGGATGCCAGCACGATTTCGTAAGATGCCGCAGCTCCTGACTATTGAGTATATTTGGATCTATGTCTGGCCCGGAGTGCTGATTCGTATGTACAGAACAGGAAAAAAGACCATTGCTCCATCATACGTTGGAGCCGAACATGGATCAAACCACCTTCATCGGCATGAGCAAGCCAATACGCAAGACTTACGCTTTGTTGAACAGGGAAGATACGGCGACGCAAGAAATTGATAGAGTAATTGTTGAATGTATGCGGAGTAGGCTGCCTGTATACATTTACGTCCCTACAGACGTTGTAAATATCCTAGTAGATGCTCGATCTTTGAGCACTCCATTGGACACAACGGTTCGAAATCTTGATGGAGAAGCTGAAAGTGTGGTGGTGGAGAAAGTTTTGAAGGCCGTGAAGAATGCTACTAAGCCAGCCATCTTGGCAGATGTGCTGGCGGCACGACATGGAGGTCGAAACTTGACCAGAAAACTTGTTGACGTTACACATATCCAAACTTTCGCGACGCCAATGTCGAAAGGAATCATTGACGAAAATAGCCCATATTACAATGGAATATATAGCGGACAAAGTACGATGAGTAGCTCAGCATTCACTAATAACAAATCTGACATTGGTCCTAGTATCTTTCCCTGGCATCCAAAACGCGCTTGAGACCTCCGACCTAGTTCTCAATATTGGTCCCTTGCTTTCGGATTCAAACACCGGGAGATTCACGAGGAATATTGCTGTCGATAAAGTAATCATCTTAGCACATAATTATTGCCAAGTCTTTGGAGAGAAATATGAAGGTATGCATTTACTGCCTGTTTTAGAACGGGTGGTTAGGGAACTCGAGAAGAACCAGGCCCATTACGGGCTTCCAATGGGTAAGTACTGGTCTCAAATAAAAGTACGTAGGAGCCAGTTACAAAATTGCTATTTTTAGTCTGATGTCATACAACAGGCACCAATTCTCTCGATGTCCAAGTCGGGCACGGTCACGCAGGATTATCTGTGGCAGCGCATTGGACGCTTCTTAAAGCCTAACGACATTTTGTTTGCCGAAGTTGGCACAGCACAGTTTGGCATGCTGGACGCAGTATTCCCCTCAAATGTCTTATTCAATACTCAGATTTTCTGGTCCTCGATCGGATTCTCTGTCCCTGCGACCCTTGGCGCCTGCGTCGCTGCGGAAGAAATGAAGCTACCTGGTAGAGTTATCCTGATCGTGGGTGACGGATCACTCCAAATGACCGTCCAGGAGGTGGGTTCTCTTATCCGTTTCGGCTTCAAACCCATCATCTTTGTGATCAACAACGACGGGTATTCGATCGAACGAGCAATACATGGTCCCGAGCAGCAGTACAACGATATCAGCCTTCAATGGAACTATCAGAAGATGTTGGAATTCTTCGGCGGCTCCACTCCAGGCACAAACACTGGTGTTTTGAGTCGGAGCTCTCATTGTAGTAACATTGAAGATGTAGAAAGAATACTAGGGAGCGAGGAATTTGGACACGGCGATTGTATAGAGGTTGGTACTTGCTCGGCCACCAACGTCCCCTTTTCTCACGGATCCAAACTATTTGCTGACACTTGTTTCGTACTGTAGGTGTGCGAAATAAGGATGGATAAACACGACTATCCTTGGCGATTAAAAGCTTCGCTCAAATTGGCTAGGACGAAGATATAAGTTAAGTTATATAGCATACCGGCGGAATCCCATGAATGAATGAGAGAATTATTTGCCAGTTTTGGGCAGGTATCGAGCTATGTCTGGCTATGGTAATATATTATTATTCGGGGGCTATTAAAAGGTATACTAGTTTAATATCAAATAGATCATTTGCCTCTACCATTTACCGCACAGAATTTCATCCTGCCAATCTCTGCAATGAAATTTTGCTGTTTGCTGATGAATTTACTATATATATCAACTCTGCATATACATTAATTTAAACGTGTAGAAAATAAGTTAGGACTTCTTGAAAATTTAAGCCTTTGATATTAGATATTTCTGGCTTGGTAGGCACCGAGTTACAAGTATAGACAAATAAGAGGAAAATTATTATCTTTTATAATATCTTGTCCCTGTGTAGCTGAATTGGTGGATGCCCACACACAGCTGAACAGCTACTGGCAGCCTTGGCATAAATCCCATATTGTTGGAATCGGGTGTACGCTGTTCACTTGTAATTTGTATACAGGATATATGTAATGCTTCACGCCTCCTGAAACTTCATGAATCAGGTTGTCAAACTCCAACTATAAGTTGCAACAACACTGGGGGTTACGAAAGGTCATGTGATAGCTCCATGGGTTCGGAAGGGAGCGAAGGGAGCCGCTCCTGCTACTTTGAGCAGGTAGAGTATTCATTTATTAGATAGGAGTTTTGTTCTCAATTCAAATAGCATTCTTATGCTATAAGTTTACTTAGTAACAACTTACCTACTATAACACCTTACTACCACTACTCAATTGGTGTGTATTCTCCCTTACCTGGTCGGATAAACCTGGTTGGTACAATTATATAAGTATAAGGGCCTTGTGATACAAAGAGGTATAAGTCTTATAAGGAAGAAAAGGAAAGTATACACTGCTATAGGGATAAGAATAATTATAGAAACCTATCAGGTCTAGTTACCCCCGTATTGAAATAGCCTTAGTAGATAGACCTAAGCGAAAGCAGGAAACACCTAAATAATTATATGATATACTATAGTTCTATCGTTTATTCGCGAACGGTGCGGAACAAATATATTCTAGTTAGCAGAGAGCTTCTCGCCACGTTGTGCTTACTGCACCCAGGAAGAGGCACTACTGCACCTACCATTAAACCAGTGGGGATGTGTTGATCATAGCAAGCTAGTCGGCCCGGCGCCCGCCATTTCGTGCGATTCGGCGAAAAACCTAGTAATTGGGAATGGAGAAAGATGCTGCCCGGACCGGTGAACAACAAAGCTTAAGCCGCATCGGTGCCGCCTGATCGGTTATTTCTTATCATGAACGCGAGGGGGGATACATAGTAAAAATATCTTCGAGAACGTTCAGAGCTGTGGCCCCAGCCGCCCCAACCCTCATAGGTATTTTCAATTTCTTCATACTTACACTACACTAGCAATCATGACCGCTTTCAAGATACTTGTCCTCCCTGGTGATGGGGTTGGCCCTGAAGTCACAGCTGAAGCCATCAAGGTCCTCCGGGTCGTTGAAAGCTGCACGAGCATGGGCACAACTTTCGATCTAACCTACGCGCTCGTCGGCCTGAGCAGCGAAGAGAAGCATGGCGAGGGCGTGCGCATCACTCGTGAAGTGCTCGAAAAGACCGTGCAGGCCGACGCCGTGTTGTTTGGATCTGAGGGTGGGCCTATTACCGGTCAGAAACGCGTTCCTGGTCGTTTAGGAGCTTTGCTACAGATTCGACGCGAGCTCAATTTGTATGCGAATCTCAGACCATGTCGATTTGCTAGCCAGTCGCTGTATCATCTAAGTGCACTGAGGCCGGAGTTGTGTAAAGGGACAGATTTTGTGTTGGGTGAGTAGCCTAGCCAGGGTTTTTTTGGGCTCGTCAAAAGAACGTATTATATTGTGAATCCACTAAGCTAACTACCCCTGCAGTACGGGAGAATACTGGCGGTGCGTACTTTGGTAAGAAAGTTGAGGAGGATGACTATGCCGAAGACATATGGGCATATTCGAAGGCCGAAGTCCAACGCGTTGCCAGGGTGGCTGCAGCCTTGGCTAGGGAGCATGATCCGCCTTTACACGTAACTTCTTGCGATAAAGCCAACGTTTTAGCCTCTGGCAGATTATGGCGCCGTGTTATGGCAGAGACATTTGCCAAAGAGTTCCCAGAGCTCAGTCTCTCTCATCAACTTATCGATAGTGCAGCGATGCTTCTGATGAAGACCCCCAGGTCATTCAACGGCGTCGTTGTGACAGAGAACACGTACGTCAATCAATAACTCAAGCTGCCAAGGGACCCAATTTACCGTGGTCCTGGTCATGGTAAGAATTACGATGAGATTTCAAAAAGCTAATATCACATTTCAGGTTTGGCGATATCCTCTCTGATGAGTCAAGCGTCATTCCAGGCTCCCTGGGCTTGCTTCCATCCGCCTCACTGTCAGGCATTCCTGGAGAGAAGGGTGTTAAGGGGTTATACGAACCCATTCATGGAACCGCTCCAGATATTGCTGGAAAAGGTTAGCCATTTGTTCTAGTCCGCACACCGTCTACACATTTGACGGATTTGATTTCTAGGTATTGTCAACCCTATTGCGCAGATCCTATCACTGGCTATGCTACTGGACTACTCTTGTGGTATGAAGAAAGAATCAGATGCTATTGCACAGGCAGTGGGGAAGGTGCTAGATTCTAAAGTAGACGGCGGCTTGGAGATTCGGACAGCGTGAGTACACTTACCTTTTTAGCCCAAGCCAGAATTTGACCCATGACATAATTTTAGGGACCTTGGAGGCAAAGCAAAAACGACCGAAGTTGGAGATGCCGTTTGTCAAGTTTTGCGGGATATTTTGGAGAAATCTGCGAAGGCTTAGCATCTCGACCATTTACTAGATTTTAAAATAGGCACATTCAAGTAACCAGACTAGCAATCGAGTATCATAAACTCATGGAAACTACAATGATATTGAAATTTCTTTTGCATACACACGACATTAGCGTGAGCAAGCCGCCACCGGACCGCATTTGAGAGAGGATTATTGCAAGTAGTCATATTCCGAGTTTAGTCCTGGATATGAAGCTGTTTTAGTGTAGAGCAAGAACTTGTTCAACTAGCATTGACAAGAGTAAATGGTTCTAGAATTGTATCATGCCATAACCAGAGATGCGGTAAAGATCGCCATGTCATCAAAACATAATGCATGAGATAGGTTACTTTAGAATGACTAGGCACATATGCGGAACTTAAGTTTGCATCTAGTAAGGTTTCTCTTCCATAGGAGAATAGGAGGTACATTTCCTATGCTACAGGCACGCTCTGCTTCGGAGCAAAAGAAACTAAATAAAAAATATAGAACTTCCGTTCACCATTGTAACGGGTTGGCCGAAGATGATTCACTCACTTCTAATACATTGTCGGTCTTACCATTAGTTCCATCTTGTATCGTCAAGTTCTCCCAGATTACTCTGCCAAACTTTTTATATGCCTCACTCAATCCATGGTTTGCCGTAAGCCTCCACTCCATCTCGGACATTTGGAACTTGAACGTCTTGTCTCCGCCGACGGTAATCTGTCTCGCTGGAATATCTATCTCGATAGATTCATTTTCCGTAGCCGCTGCATAGAAATCTTCATCGTCCATGGTAATTCCCAGAAGTCCGAGACTGGGCTGATTGCGAGCATAGATAAAAGCAAAAGAGCGGGCTATGACGGCTTTGATACCATTTCCTACGAACAGATACTTGTTAGAACTCGAAAGGAAATAATTTTCTAAGAGTTAGGAAACGGCTTTCCAAAAGTTACCTTTTAAAGCATTCACAGCTTGCTCTCGAGAAGAACCACACCCGAACGCCTTTCCGGCAACAACGACCTGCTGTCCATTCTTGGCTTGCTCTCTAAATTCAGGGTGGGTATATTCTAGGCAATGCTTGCCAATCTCTATTTCGCTCAAACCTAGCGCCATCCAGTTGGATGGAATAAGCTTGGGTGATATTAGCGAGGTTTATTTCACTCTGGAATTTTCAGAAAAGGTTGGGCTACTGACAGCATCGGTGTCAATAAAGTCCTCTAAGACCTTTATTCTGCTTTTTATCAGGACTGGAAGTTCAGGTTTATCTTGATAATCCCTAGTCATTTGAGTGTCCTCAGAACATGCTTCCTTGTCTGAGATACCGAGTGGCTTATCCAAATCTACTCGACCAACACAAGGTTCTACATAAACGACGCGCTTGGTCTTTGAAGGCTCGGCAGCATATTTTGTGTGCTTCTTGAAAAACTCAACATCAATTTTCTCCAAGAACGGTCTCGGGTCTGTAACTTCCATACCAAAGGATGACGCAGCTACTGTTGCCGCAGAGGTAATATTACCAAAGGAGCCTACATTCCGTCTGTTAACGAATCAAAAACTTTTATACACCCTTGGTGTGAAGGACCTACCTGGACCCATTCGATTCTTAAAATTACGATTCTGAGAGCTCAACCAAACTTCGCCAGGAGCTGCCTGATCGGCCGCCATCGCAATGCAATAGCTGCATCCTGGGACACCCGTCGTGAAGCCCGCTGCCTCATAGACATCAAGTAGGCCCAGAGAGCGTAGTTTTTCAACAATCGGAAGAGACCCCGGCGTTACACGTCTATTTCCCGGCTTGATGGGCAGATTCTCTCTTAATCCGACCTGGAGGACCAGAGCTCCGAGTATCAATTCTTCTTCAGTCGTTGTGCAGGCACCAATGAAGACGCCGTCCAGGTGAAGACCAGCGATCTTTGAAACAGGGACCACGTCGTCGGGCTTGGGATATACTGCTACAGTTGATTCTACCTTTGATAGGTCGATTTCATACTTCCCGGCATAATCAGCACCTTCATCAGGCTTAAAATATACCGAATTAGACCGGTTTACTTTAAGATTCCGACTCGAAACATAATCTTGAGTGATTGCATCCGGCACAAAGATACCAGTAATTGCCCCAAACTCCTGCTTGCAGCATTAAATCATTATATCAAATAACTCGTCCTCGTATATCGGGAGGGCTTACCGTGCACATGTTACAAATTGAAAATCGCGCATCAATTGAGAGCCATTGCAGCCCTGGCCCATCAAATTCAACGACTCTGTTGGCCCCCACTGTATTTCTTTTCAATTCTCCCAAGATATAGAGAATCACGTCTTTACCCGTCATCCCAAAAGCGGGCTTGCCAGTGAAATAAATAAGAATCACCTCAGGTATCTTGAACCACGTCTCGCCCGTCGCGACTGCAATGGACACGTCCGTGACCCCTAGGCCGATGGCCAAGCCACCCACTGCACCTGCGGAGCATGTATGGGAATCTGATCCGAGAGTAATCATTCCAGGCTGGGCTCGCTGACGGACAAACTCGGTGTGCATAATAGTATAGTTCATACCTTGGTACTCCGTCATCTTATGCTTCTTCTGTGCCGCCTCAGCGACCTGGAACAGCAGCTGGACTCGCGGATGGTCTCTGGTCCTAGGCTCAACCATATGATCTCCAGCTATCCACAAGCGGTCATTTCGCCAGATTTCGGTCTCTCCAATTTTCTCAAGAATCTGTCTCATCCCCTGTTCGTTGCAGAGGGTCAGCAGGTCTCACGTTTTACTGCTCGAGGTAGCAAGCATCCGTACAACATTGTGGCATGGTGCTTACATTCCAAGAGATATCAGAAGAGATGATCCAATCAACGGCTACTCTTGCCAACTCTCCCTGTTTTAGTCCTTCTATGGGTGTGCCTCCAATTAGATGGTGGGCAAATATCTTCTCTGTCAGCGTCATTGGCATGGTCTTTTCTGACTTCACCGACAGCGGCAACGGGGTTTTTCTCGCTCTTGCTTGGGAATTCAGCGTCTCTAGCCAGGCTTCGACGAAGAACAAGACCTCATCTCGATCTGCGCCTGCAAGTTCGGCCGAGCTGTCTAGTCCCAGGCCTCCAAAATTCTTCTTCTCCAGGCACTTGGCCACTGCATTTTGAAGAGCCTCGGCTTCGGGTTTCTTTTCATGATCACTCAAGGCAGAGGAGAGCTGAGCGATGCAGTCAATCGAATTGGGGGTTGCCGAGATAGAGACTGCTCCAGGGGCATCGCCGCCGTCCACAATCTCAATTTTGATCTTGCGGACAGTCTTCAACAGAAACGTGACTTTATCGAGAACGTCCTCTGCGTCCACGCCGACCCTGAGGCCTCGTTTGATCGATATTGAGAGGGCCGGGGAGGGGCGCTCGCTGATAGCCATTATCGTTTTTATTTTGTTTTTGTCTTTGTTTTATTCCTTAAGGGCAGTCGGGATTCATTCAATATATCAGCGACAGAGCTACGGGAAAGATTGGGATGGGGAGATGGGGAGATGCAGTGATGGCGGGGTAGAGTCGATGGATGACAGTAATTTTGCCAGGGGAGATTGAGTTACCCCAGTTCCATGGCCAAGACTGACGAACAATGAGAACGAGGCACATAAGGATACATGCTCGGCCCTCGTCGGGCGACGCCCGGCGACGTCTGTCAGCCCTAGCATCGTGTCGGGCCGTGGACACCGTTCCTCGGCTTTCCCACAGTTAGCTCCCTATGCCTAGATCAGATACCCCAGATACTCCTTACGTTCCCCAGATATTTATCGCGTTCCCCGGATATTCTTCATCATCCCCAGATAATCCTCACATTCCCCAGATATTCTTCACATTCCTCACATTCCTCACATTCCTCACATTCCTAGTGTTCCCCCAGCATCTTTATTTCTTTTAGCTGACTCTAAGACCTTCACTCCTCTGCGCTGCCTCGAAGATTAATTGGACATGCTCTGATATATTGCTGCATCATGACTGGAATTACTCAAAAAACACCGGCGATTGAAGATGACGACAAGGCCGCCGTCTCGATGATGGAAACCTGCAAGCCCACCGAGACCTTCGACACCTTCCACAACGATGAAGCCGTCAAGGTCCTCGCGCAGTATGACGGAGACCAGACATGGGAACCGGCTGAGGAGAGACGTCTTGTGCGGAAGGTCGACTGGAGGCTGCTCCCACTGATGTGTGGCACATATGCACTGTCGTATTATGACAAGGTCATGCTTTCTCAGGCCGTATGTAATTCTCTGGGTCCAGTTCTTCCCCAACAGCTAATATATTTCCTTGACAGGCTCTATTCGGCCTTCGGACAGACCTAAACCTTGAAGTTGGCAACCGGTACTCATTTGCGGCTTCCATCTATTACCTTGGCTTTATCGCTGGCGCTTATCCAGCGATCGTCATAGCTCAAAGGTATCCAGTCGAGCGCATTGCAGCAATTGTGATCCTCATCTGGGGCGCCTGTCAGATGGCGACAGCGGCCTGTCACAATTATCAGGGGCTGTATGCTGTTCGCTTTTTCCTTGGTTTTCTAGAAGCGGGTGTCCCCCCGATGTTCATGATGATCGTCGCCGGCTGGTATAACAAACATGAGCAAGCTTTCCGCCTAGGGTGAGTCCTGTTTCCACTCCATTAACTTCATTATTTCGACTAATCCTACGATCTCCACAGCATCTGGTACTCTTTCACATCTTGGGCTGCGATGATCAGCCCGTTGATAAACTATGGCCTAGGTCATATCCACGGCGCCTGGTCTGCGTGGCGCTACATGTATCTATTTGCAGGAGCTATCACCGTCCTATGGTCGTTATTAATCCTATTCTACTTACCCCCAGATCCAATCCGGGCAAAGGGCTTCTCAGACCGTGAACGGTACATTGGTGTCGCCCGGCTACGGATCAACAATGCCGGAGTTCGCAATACACACTTCAAAAAGCAGCAAGGATTTGAGCTCCTCATCGACTACAAGTTCTGGCTCGTCTTCTCCATGATATTTCTGCTTATGATTGGCAACGGACCTGCATCGGCCTTCACCCCTATTATCATTTCGTCCTTTGGATTCAACGAGCTCGATTCCCTATTGCTTACTATGCCTAGCGGTTTCTACTCTGCAGTGCTCGTCCTTATTGCGACGTACTTAGCGTTCAAAACACGAGGGAAGAGAACATATATTGTGGCCGTGTGTATGTCGGGCACAGTCATTGGAGGAGCCTTGCTTTGGAAGCTGCCAAGGTCCGCTAAGGGAGGCCTTTTGTTCGCAACTTGCTTACTGTCATCGTTCGCTAGTGCACACTCAGTACTGATGGGTCTCCAAATTGCTAACACGGTAGGCTACACGAAAAGGTCATTGGCTTCGTCCGGTATTTTTGTCGGGTTTTGTTTTGGTATGTCTAGCTTGTCCAAGAAGCTTTCTTCTCCTATATATCTTATCTCCCAAAAGAGATAAATGTGTCTCCTTCTATCGAAGTGCTCACGTTATATCCAACAGGCAACTTCGTTGGTCCGCTACTTTTCAAACAGAGCCAAGCTCCCTTATACACGACCGGCTTTGTCTCTGTCGTGGCTACAGCTGCAGTGGTAGTCGTCCTCGCCTTTATCTACCGTTATGTATGTATTTTGGAAAATCGACAACGAGATAAGGCAGGTACAGAGGAGGCGTTTGACCACGCTTATGAGGACGATGTAACGGACAAACTAGTACGTATTGACGACGATATATACTTATTGGCGCTAATTATAATGTTTAGAACCCTCAATTCCGTTATACTTATTAAGTTGCAAGAATTGTCTTTCAAAGAAAATGTAGCGAAGAACTAGTTGTACGTGAGATAAACTAAGCTGTTAGGAAAATGTCTCTCGAGGAAAGGTATTGCGCAACGTGGTGGCGTTTGGGGAAGGTACCCATCTCATTAGTACTAGCTATTGTAGAAGCTCTCTTATTCTTATCAGAGAATTCAAGTGTTCTTTCTAAACCTTATGCTCACTTGACCGAATATGTGTACCCTCGTCTTTACGTGCACCTTTACGATTAGTCTCAGAAATGCTTCTCTAGGGTTAACCCTACTCACAAGATCCAGGTCTTTTAATTCCAACTATTCATTAAATACTGACTAGGTAGTAGATAAAGAAGATAGTGATCTTTAAGTCTGATTTTACACAGCGGTTTGTAGAAAATGAGTTGTTTTTATTAATGCTGTTAATACATATAGCTTATGCGATTTAATTAATATAGTTTTTATTAAATTGCGACCATTTTTGGTAAATTTAGAACGATTTTGGTTTGAATCCTATTGTGAGGTGAATAACGGTATAAGCGAGTGTATAAGCAAGCTGATAACACAATCGAGCTGATAACTTTTGAGCTGATAACCCCACATATAGAACATCAATTACACTTACCTCCCCCATTAAGTAAAATAAACGATTCCGGGCTCCACGTATTGAAACTCGTAATCCTGTAAAGTGAAATGACGTCCCACTGTGAACAGCAACAACCTTGCTATCTATTGTACCACGTTTGGACTAGCCCCGGTAGTTACCAACCCAGACGGTTCGCCGAAGATAAGTTTGAACGTGCTCATTGTACTCACGATTGGCTTGAAATTTACTACTATAGACCGTATGGACTCTGTTTGGAGATTAGTTATACAATGGTAAATGTAGATTGCCTCGGCCTCGATAAAGCTGGACCCGGTTGGACGTTAAAAAGGTTGGGATCTGACAATGTACTCAGTAATATTTTCCACTGCTTTGCGACAGCTGCTCCATTTTTGCCGATGATGGAAATGGCATAAAATTCTAACTCTTTGCCTGATTTGGTCAATATCCCTTTCTTGGCGATCTTGCAAATGTCACCCTATCGAACGTTAACATTTGGCTCTAGTAACGCTTCTAGAAAATCCGGACCTGGGGTTTGTCTACGGAAACTAAGTGGGAAGCTTGGGAATAGCGAATAGCAGCTGTGCTAATTGTCGGCCCTTTCCACTATCGCCTAACTATTTCGCGATACTTTTTCTAAAATTTTCTTGTGCTTGCTTGTCTATTAAATCGTGATGATACTTACGAAGAGACTCAGAATCGATCTTGAAGCGCTGCATAACTTGTGAGGCAAAGTCGTATTGTTTATCTATTTTCTCGTCCCATCGTGCGGAATGAAGAAGTTTCCCTCCAAATTCCATGATGCCTTCAATATCAGGATACTTCCAAGCGTTTGAAATTAAATTAAATTTAAAAGTCTAAGCTCACCTTAATACGCCTCCAGCGATAATGAAAATACCGCATTTGTCCTCAAAGATATTTTGTTCATTTTGGATTTCGTTGACCTACTGGCTCTCCTTCTCGATCCAAATCGCGGACCGGGCCTCGTACCGAAATTTCATGTCTTGATTTATGTTACCTTTTTTCACTGTCTTCTTCATGTAATCATGTATTTGAGTGAAGGTATTGTAATAATTGGGCCATTCAGGATTCGGCTCGAAAGAAACCGTAAATGACTGTGGTTTGACCTGGGAGCCACTCGGCTCCTAGTCTTAGTCCCGGGACACCAGGCTGTCCTGAGAATCCCCCGTATCCTGGGACTTCTCTTAATCTTATCTACTATTACTACTAAACCTAATATATATCCTCTCTAACCCGGCCGGATAACCCTTGGGGTAAGGTATAACTAAAATCTTAAATTTATGCTAAGATATATAAGGTTCCTTAACCCTTAAACCTATTAAAAAAGCTAAAGCATTATACTTTTTCAATATGACTAGCTTCGAGCTTAAACTGCTCGGTTACGACACGAGTTATGTTATCCTTCCCCTCGTGTTGTTTGGAAATCAATTTGTGAGTGTTTCGATCCACCAAGACATCTTCTGAGTATACCATGACTGCTTCTTTATCGCCAAATATAGCAGCTATTTCTTCGAGTGGCCGACCATTGGTTTCTACAAGAGTGAAATACAGCCAAACATACCCAAGGACCGAGATAGCGACGAACACCTAATAATATTGTTAATTGGATGTTATGTGTTCGAGAGCAATATAGTCCTTACCATCAAGTACTTCCACCCAATATGAGCAAAAGCCGTCGGTGCCACTGTCAGATAAATTACATCTACTATAGCGTTTGCAGATACAGTAAGAGCCGATCCTTTGGGGCGAATTTGGTTAGGAAAGATCTCACTAATCCATACGAACCCGGCGGCATCGAGTCCCATGGCGTAGAAAACAAGGAATACAAACAGCGCAGCAACGCCGACACCTAATCCAGCTCTGTTTGTGCCTTCATTTGCATAGAGTGCGACCATTGCAGCTGTTATGCAGAGACAAACAGTAGTTCCGACAAGGCCAGTCAAGATCAGTATACGTCGGCCAAATCTATCCATTAGCAGAGATGCCAGAAAGTTTCCTATAAAAGCGACTTAAATAGTCAGCAAATAGGAGAGCAAACCAAAGCTATATTGGGTAGAACTCACTGCAATCCCTGCCACTCTGTAGGATGAGACGATCACGCGTTTGAAATCCAAGTTCTGTAAAGAACGTCGGACCCTAAAAGAGTGAGTCAAGAAATATAGTGAACAGATATCAAGAATACATACGTAATTTTGAATGACAAGGGTAGCTGTACTCTGAGATATTATTGCAAAACCAACTGCCCTCAATGCTCTCTTCCGGTAAGACGGGATGGTAAAAAGTTCCAACCATGAAGAGCCTAAAGTGCGGTCAAATGATGCTTGTAGTTGCATCTGGTAGAACTCTCGTCGCGCAAACTCTTGATCAGTGTCGAGTGGGTCATTGTGAAGGCGTTCTATGATTTTCCACGCTTCATCGTGTTTATCATTCATTAGAAGCCAGCGGGGCGATTCAGGAAGGAATGGCAGAAGTACAAGATTGAGGCTGGGGAAGAAGATGCAAACTCCAAGCGAAATACGCCAGGAAGCCTGTGCGTTTGAGGTGTAGTAGGAAGCCAAACCGAATAGTGAGGCCGTTGCGTAGCCCAGTCCAAGTAACGTCCCAGTCATTCCGCCAAAGAAGCCACGATAGGTGGGCGGCGAAAGTTCCGCGATATACAGGGGCGCTAATACCAGGTCAGCAAGTCTTCATAGTGTCCAATACTTTCCGCGAGAGTACTCACTGACTGCCAAGAAGGCCCAACTTCCTGCACCAGAAAAGAAGCGAAACGTAATGAACATCCCAATATTCACGCTGGCTGTCATACCAATAGCGCCAATAATCGACACGATTCCAGCTGTTAAAACCGCAGCTTTTCTTCCCCATCTCTCAACAACAAAGCAGTTGGCAATGACACCGATAGTAGCACCAGCCTAGCGGGACGTTATTCAGGCACCCTGATGAAATTTGAAGTGTAGACTACCTGATAGACTCCAGTGATTGCCCCTGTCAGGCCTTCACTGTCGGAAAAGAGGACTCCATTTGCATCTCCAAGGCCCATGTAGACCAAGAAATGGGGCTTTCCGAGGATAGGAGAGATCACGGCAGCTGGATATGCAAAAGAGATAGCGCCAAGGGCCACTGCAAAGCAAATCCAGAAATTGTACCACCGAATGGGCTCTTTCTTTCCGAAAGCCATGTAGCCGATATATATGGTATAGTACCCGTTGCGATTGAGTTGGGTGCTAGAACGTTGAGCAACTGGAGCGTTTGTAAGACAAATCTGTCAAAAATTCTGTAAACAGATGTTAGAGTTGCCTCAGCAACGGGATCTTGAACAATTCAGAGGAATTTCTGGGGAGCCAAGCACTCTGATTTATCCTGAATCGGTGACCGGCTTCTCCGCATTTACGATGGCCTCTCCACTCCTACAATGGCTTCTCCGCAATTTCAGCGGCTTCTCCACAAACAAGTGCTTCTCCGCATTGGTCTTTGACATAGGGTTGTACAGTACGGCGTACATTCGCCCATCCTCAACGAAGACTGCAAACGAATTAGCGTTCGGAGATGATTCTCCGGGTGGTCGTTAGTAGTGGAAGCCGACATGCCCGGGAACCGCGAATGCCGGTCTTTGGCCTGAATATTCGCACTTCACATCCGCATCCTGCCCCGGCCCATGCTTAGATATACCTAGATAGCTTGATGTTCATGTTGGTTGCATTGTAAAGAACCAAACTGGTACAGGACCAGCTCCTCATCGCTCTTTTTAGTTCGAGTTAACATATTCACATCGCCATGTCAAAGGCTGGCATTATTCTAGTCCTTCTCGAACCTCGTGTAGGTGTGCCGGGATTTGAAGAATGGCGCACAAGCGCATTCGATGCTATTCCTGGACTTACGGAGAAGAGGATCTTGGTGGCCACCGATGATGTCGAGAGCCACAAGCCATATCGATACGAGAACGCCTACCTGGTCGAAGATGTCTCCAAGATAGACGAGGCCCTGATCAAGCAACTCTCCGTGACCGCGCAGGACCATATCTCCAAGTCAGACTGGCATGTGTACGATATGATCTCATACAATAAGCGTGAAGGATTGGTAGGCGGTGCGGTCCCCGGCACCGTTGTCGTGTCGGTAGGCATGTCGCCAAAAGACGAGCCGGACATCATCGCCGATTATAATAACTGGTATAAAGACGAGCACTTGCCTCTCTTAGCTGTGGTACCAGGATGGAGAGTGGGAATTCGGGGTCAACTTATTAGTCGACTTGGGGATAAGGCAGAGGCGGCTTCTCCTTTCATTGCCATCCACCAGTATGACGAGAAGAATGGCCTGGGAGGGCCTGAGTGGAAGACATCTGTTACCACGCCGTGGACAAAACGAATCCACGATATCCTTGCCGCTCCAAATCATCGGAGGATATGGAAGCATGTGGTTTAACTTGGTGAGATGAAGGAAAATCGATAGGACGTCAAAGAATTGAAAGGACGGCTCTATCTTAATTCTACATGACACAAATTCAAGAATCTGGTCAAAGCATAAAAGTTTCTGAACGAACTGATATAAAATTAATTTGACGGTGGTTCATTTATTCATCCATCCTGTGACAGTGTTCGTTGAAGACTATTAAGCTCCAATGCCCTAACATATTTTATAATTACAAAGTCATACCCAGTCCAGCTGATAATTTAGCGACTATTTGCCTGACTAAACTCCTCTCATCTTTGCTCCAGTTCGCCGCCGCTATAGAATTTACACATGATGGTCTAATGATCTTGGTAGTCAAATCTTTCGTGCCTTGAATTGTTAGTGTACGCGTCAGTTCAATCCAGACCGACGAAGAAGCCTTCTGTCCGCCTGCTCGGACATAGAGGTGTTCATCAATTCCCGGACAAAAGGAGCTGGACTGTGTATTTCCTTAGTGCAGCAACAATCATCTGTTCAACTAGTGTCTGTTACACTGGAAGTATTCGCCACACCGAGGATATCTATACGTAACAGCTTCTTCAAGTGACTGTAGTAGCCCTCTATTACCAAAATTTATCACTGAATTCGTATTAGCTAGATGCTTGTAAGATGAGTCCAAAATTCTGAGTATTGACTTAGTCTCAGCTGTAATCCTGGCTGCAGAGCCGAATCGTGCCTCGTATGCCTGGTTTCTAGCAAGTGAGGACAACATCAGCCATGTTTCGTTTTAATGCTATATACGCGGCCTAGAAGTGCAAGAATTCGAACCAATCAGGTCTAATGATGGCATGGATCTAGCCATCTGTCCTCTAAGTTTGCGATCGCGGATAGTCGTAGTCACAACTTACGAATACGCTCAAGAGCTGTGGCGTTGCGTGCAAGCCAATTGTGTTTCCCAGAGGCCCTCCAACGTCTACTGTCACTACCGCAGTCCTGGCATCGCATGCGAGTTGGCAGTCTACGCTCGCCGCTTTTCGTTCACCTGGGCATATCTTCGTGCAAAAAGTATGGATTATCGCACCGATTCTCAAGAACAAGATGTCACCACGACGAAGCGGCAAGTTCTTCTCTTCCAAAATTGCCTTGCTGTTTTTGACTACAGCTAGAAACCAGACAGCGGTTCATATTCAATCGGGTCTCACTTAGCTAGTGCTGTTCGTTGAGCCTTTTGACTGATTACTCGCGCCATGGATATCATCGTGTGTTACATTTTTTCGGATATGTTCGCATTACGAACTCCGAAAGCAAATCTGGCTCTACGGAGGACCGGGTCAAAAGTCTTGGGAATACAGGGCATGCCCATAAAAATGCCCTGTAAGGCCCCGTAATGCCCAAAAAGCCCAAAAAGCCATTTTCAGGCCGAAGTTGGCTTTTAGGTGTTGTGCCCTATAATTTCAGGCTTTAAATCGCTAGAGCAGCCTATCGTTGCTCTAGACATAGCGCTTGGACTCTGTAGTTGTCCTGCCAGCCCACCGTTTTAGCGATAGCCTGTAATCCCAGCGTAGTCCTCCGTACTCTCCTCCTTGGTTGTGCTGTAACCCCACAATCAATTAGTTTTCAGCCAGGGCGGGGTCTGGGGCCATCGGCTCGGTAATGGAGCTCTTGCCCCAGCTCTGCTACTCGTATATCACGACACCAAGATCTCTTTCTGCAAGTCACATCTCCGCGAGACGTCAATCAGTCTCCGGCCCTTGCACAATCAATCATGTCGACAACAGTCGATGAGGTCGGTGAGGTCGGTGAGGTCGATAAGGAACGTGCAGTCACGAGCAAGCCCCTGAAGAGGTGCAAGGCGTGCCATGTATGCCGTGAACGGAAGGTTAGTTGTGATGTGCTTATCACGGTCGTCAATCGCTAACGATGTTACCAGATTAAATGCAATGGACAGCAGCCGATCTGTGGCTATTGCCAGCAGCAGAATCAGCCATGCAGATACAGCGACGATAGGCGCCAGACGTCACGTGTGTCCAAGGCTGTGGTTGACAGCATGAGCTACAAGGTAGCGACGCTTGAGAAGATTGTAGCGCGATTAGAGAAGCAGAATCAGGATCTGGCAAAGGCTCTGCCAGTATCACATCCTTCAGATGGGCCTCCAACTTCCTCCACTCCCTCTTTTGATCTGGCTAGTATTCCTGCCAATCCAGCATCTCCAACCGGTGCCTCTGCTGCTCCGAATGGCAATGTCCAGCCCAACCACCCAGATCGAGATATAGAAGACCCAGAGCATATCGCCAATGCCACATCGGCCATTTACCCCTTTCCAGTTGAGACTCCAAAGATGGACTGGGAACCGGGTTCTCGTGCCGCAAACACCGACAACGACAGTGCCATTGTCTCCAACTTCCACACGCGCGTGTCCAATGCAGTTCACGGCCCAACGTCTGCTTTTCATCCTCAATCTTTTATGCCTGTATCAACTGGTGCCCCCGATCACCGTGGACCAGAAAGGCGTTCCGTCAGCGAGAGCCAAGAATCGGGAATAGCTGCATATGAGGATGAATTACGTTCCCGACTTTTCATTTTTGCTGCTTCTGAAAAGCAGAAGGAGCATACGTATGGGGTTACGGGGCAGTATGACTTGGATGGCGTCGATTATGAAACGGCCATGCACCTCTTGGAGCTTCACTGGAATCACCAACATTGCGCTTATCTTTCGACCTATCGGCCAGCAATACTGAATAGCCTGGCAAACGATGGCCCATATTGTAACAAGCTTTTGCTAAACGCGATTTACTTCGCGTCTTCCTTAAATAGCGAGCGCCAATGCTTCCGGGAGAATCCGGACGATCCCCAGTCAACGGGGAACAGATTTCTCGCGCGTTTCAATGAATTAATGATACCAGCGCTTCAAAAGTCAAGTCTTCCAAGTGCTGTGGGTTTCGGGGTGGTAGGTTCAAGCTTGGTTGCAAGTGGACGACAGACTGCTGGCTGGTTGTACTCTGGCCTTGCATATCGCATGATTGCTGACCTTGGGTTGCATGTCGACTCTATCAAACTTTACAAAGCCGGTGATGGACTCTCATTTATTGACATTGAAATACACCGAAGGGTGTTTTGGGGCGCGTATGTCAACGATAAATTTCAATCGCTGTACTTTGGACGACCTCCTGCATTGCGAGCGACGGGCGTTGAGCCCCCATATCCATTGCTAGATACTTACGAGGAGATGGAGCTTTGGGCTCCCTATATCGATCCTAAGAATGTTCGACCTATTCTGCGCAATTTTGTTCCAAGACCCTCATACGTCATTTCCACCTTTTCACATTTACTTCGACTAGCGCACATATCAGCTGGGATAATAGAGCACCTGTACATGCCAGCGATAGGTAAAGTGAACAAATCGGTTGCACTTGAGCACTTCAACAAGTTTCGTTATGAGCTTCAGAATTGGCATGATGAGCTCTCATTACACCTCCAGTATGACCCGCACAAAGACCCTGCTCCACCGGCTCACCAATTCAACCTCTAGTAAGTGGCTCCCTGATGATGATCAGAATATGCCTGACTATTACAGCACTACCTATCAAACTCTTCGCATCTTACTTCACAGACCTTTTCTTCCGGAGGGCCACTTGAAACATTTCAATTTTGATGAACGAGTCACTAGGCAAACATGTATAGATGCTGCCTTACAGATATATTACCTAGCGAAAGCATTCCGCAATACCTTCACGCTACGGCGTGCGCCATACCTGTTCTCGTATGCAGTCTTCTCTGCAGCCACTGTCGTTCCCCACCATCAGCTGCCTAGGTGGAGTGATGCCGCGAGGAACAATATGATTGTCTTTTTCTGGAACGCGCTCCTAGAACTTCAAAATGGATCAAATTTTGGCTTGAGAAGACCGATAAAGATAATGCGAGACTTTATGGAACGAGCGGGCATCGATATAACGGCGTTAGCATCTCGTCCTGAAGAATTACCCCAAAGCCCACCAGCATCCAATTCTCCGACGAGTGATTTAGGCGCCCATGATCGTCGACCTCATGGTAGTCTGTCATTTGCATATAGTTTGCCACAGGGCCTGGAGACTAATACAAACACGTATCCAGATTTGCTAACTGAAAACTTGGATTGGTTGGACTGCTCGATTGATCCCTTGAATGAAAACAATGACATGCTTTATGGCCTTTTCCGATCTTCTTAGTATTTGGAAATTTCAAATGCAGCGTGTTTATTGTAGTTTTTCTCCATGAATTATGATTACCGATAAAAGGTTGAGAAGAGCCATGGATTTCAAATATAGCTAGTAAAAAACTATAAAACTTTTTGAATCCCCTAATTTCCTTATCTTGGCCTAACTTAGAAAGTCTACTCTCTAAGGCGATACTTTCCACCATTTTACCAGGGGGCTGAGATTCAAGTATGTAATAATGCATGATACAGGATATGGCAACTGAAATCGTCTTTGATACTATCATGACTAGTCGTATATAGGGCGAAGCTCCATGAGATCCCAATAACTCTCAAAATCTAAAGTTTGCGTATCAGCCAGTGTCCCACCGCGAGCTTCCCTGCGCGTTAATCCATTTCCCAAGTAACTGAATCTATTGGAGTTCAAGCCGTCCATGTACTGAAAATTGTAATCTTCCCATCTCGGTTTCCGTAGCGATTCCACAAAGTGGAAGGCACTTCCTGAATAGATGGCAACAATTCTGCCGTCTCTCGTACCCCGCTTGTACCAGCTGGAGCAGTCTTCTGCCCATACAGTTTTGTTGAGGAATGCCTGCGCGTGCTCATTGTAGTCGGCGGCGGCTTGCTGAGAAACATCCATGCTCTTGATTCCTTCGGTTTGAAGCTTTTCAATGCACTTGTATATATATACCCCCGTAGCCTGAATCGCCTGTACGAGCGATCCATTCGAGATTGGAGAGTTAGGCCCTATGAACGCTGACACGGAGTCAGAAATAGAACGGTCAGAGTGATCTTCACCTTACTGAAATAATTTGGAAAGCCTGGAACAGTCGTCCCAAAGTAACTCTCTGGGTCATTCTTGGTCCATTTATCTGCCAGATCAATGCCATGCACTCCAATGATAGGGAACCGGGGTTGAAAGCTGGTGTCAAATCCAGTTGCACAACAGATTACGTCCAGAGGGATATGACGTCCATCTTTTGTCCGTATACCTGTCTCGTCTATGGACTCTAGATTATCCCAGATAGAAATCACATTGTCTCTGATCAGAGCCTCAAGGAACCCAGGTCCAGGTGTTAGTCGCCGGCAACCAACAGAAAACTTTGGAATCAACCACGATGCAATTTCTTTCCCCTTTTCCGATGATCCTAGTCTATCGATCATACTTTGTCGGAACATTTTATTAGTAACCTTCTTTTCCTCTTTGCCAAGCATGGAAAATTTGAATTCCATAATACGCCTGTCGGCAAGCTTCTTTCGATGTCTGAGCAGATATTGTGGGTCTTGTTTAAACCGTTCTATTTCGCCGGGAACATAGTTAAAGTTCTTGTCCACCCTCGGGTCTCCGTCTTCGGGCTCTGAAATCGTTCTTGGTAAAATCCATGTCTCGGAACGGACGAAGCAAGTAACATGATTCGCAACTACGGGTTATAGTCAGCGAGGTTGTAAGACCTATAAAAGATCATTTACACACCTTTTGCAACTTCCGGAAGGATTTGAATTCCGGACGATCCAATACCAATGACAGCCGCATTCTTCCCAGTGAAGCTGTATGATTCATCCCAGTCTGCTGAATGCATAAGTTTTCCTTTGAATTTTTCGATGCCAGGAATAGTTGGCCATTTCCAGTTGCTATTGCAAAAATCAGTACATTAATCATAAGGGAGAAACTTTGGAAATTTACTTCAGTACACCTCCTGCATTTATTAATATGTCGCAAGAATCTTTAAATTCAACTTCCTCATTCAGATCCTGGACGATCAGACTCCATTTCCCGGTCGCATGGTCCCATGTGGCCCCGTTAACCCGGTGACGATAAGCAAAGTACTGGTCACAATTATGCTTCTTAGATACGTCTTTCATGTAAGATTGGATTTCTGCTGATGTAGCATAGTAATTCGGCCAGGAATGGTTGGGCGCGAAGCTATAAGCGTAGTTGTGCGCAGGAACATCGCACGAACAGCCAGGATATCTAGGTGCCGGAAATCTTAGCATTAATCCCCACTGGCGCATCGTGTTTCTTGCACTGAGCTCTCTCATTGGGGGCAGACCGGTTGACCAGCCAGGTCCCTCCAAGATCCACATTCATTTCGTAGATCTGAAAGTCAACGTTATGATCTTTCATCTTTTGCTCCACGATAATGGCCATCAATAGGCCCGAATATCCACCGCCAATACAGACGATACGAAGGGGGCGACGTTGGCCCATCGGCGTTGGTTTTGGAACATATTTTTGCTTGGCGGCCGTCATATTACAAAGTTGACTGTGAAATGGGCAGAGTTTGAAGTTTGGTGAGGAAATGTCAATTTGACAGTTTCTGCCCCGGATTTGTATATATCAGCCTTGTGTAATAGCCTAGAGCCGAGGCTACACCTACGGGATAGTTCTCCGAAGCTCAACCATGGATGCTGGCCACAGTCGCTTGCCCTCATTGGTTCGGCGATCAGATCTACGATTTGGGCACGCGGAATTAGTTAAATTGGGATACTGCCGGGTAGGATTTCAGTCCTGGTGTTGGGAAAAGATGAATTTATTTAGGACATGGCGGTACCAAAATTAAGCAACTTGTCTCGTCCTTCAAGAACTTTTGAAGCTACTCTACGATGCGTTTGCAGTCCAGGCCAGACGTGCATTTAATGAACCTCCAAAACCTAGACTAAAATATGTACTACTCACTGGTACTGTATACAATGTATGCTTAACCTACCGCAAACAAATTCACCGCTGGCTTAGACTAAAAGATGTGAGTCGAATTTCGTGTACCATTTTTTAACTTGATATAGATGTCTGTTGCTTACACGCTATCAAGCCTGTAGACAATAATGCTAGAGAATTCTATTGGTTTTGAAGCCAAACCGTCTAAGACGGAAGAATGGTTTGCGCTCCTCAAATTTATAACTGTTCATTCAAAATTTATGTTATGGTAAGACTCGACGGTAACCTTTTCAATTTTTTAAATGAAGAACTCGCGGAAACAATTTGTTACAGTGGATATGAGTCAGCAAGAATTATATCTACCAGTACGTGATTACTGCGAAGTCTCACTAAAGAGCCTTGGAAACATACTACAAACTGACTGCTGATTGATCTGAGCACCAGGGAATGTTTATAGGTAGCCGGTTTTCTATTGTATCTTTGCTCTGTACAGTTGACAATATACTTGAATTTCCTCTCTTCTACCGTACATCCACCCAGAGGTGCGCGAATTGACGAAACACTCAAAGATTGGACCCTCTCTCTTGCAGCGGACCAAGTTTAGCATTTGGAATTTGCATTGCGTTGCGGAGTTGTATGATGATACGCATCATCTGATTGGCTAGAATCGATAATCTAACTAGAGCCGATGTGTTATTTTGTTGTAAATGTCTCCAATTTATGGGCTAGACTTACTACTAGAGAAATCAGTAGAGCTATCGAATCCGACATTCTTTTATTGTATACTTGCGTTGAGAACGTCACTCGATTCAAGAGGAGCTGCAACTACTGTTTTCATGTCTTTGGCGGCAGGAAGCCTTTCGACCTCAGGCGAAGAAAATATGATAAATGAGTGAGGATTTGTAATTTTCGATGTTGTGAAACCGTTAGCAGGTCTCACCTCCTCAATTAACCAACTCTCTGTGAAGATGGGAGCTTGAGTGAATTTCGCATTTGCGTCAGAAAGAGAAAATGTAATAGAAGCATAGAGAAGTGCAGTTTCCGATGTCGCGACGTGGTTAACTGGTACTGCTCTCTCGTCTCGCCAATTCTCTGTGAAGATGAGTCTTTGTATGTTTTTGGTAGGTGGGACATTTCGTCTCTTCCGTCTCTTCCAAAAACAGTCGCAATCCTCCTTTGAATGCAAGTCTTCAAGCAATGTGGGCGAATGGCAAGAGTCAAACGATCTCTTTGCTCCCAACGGATAATAAGGTGGCTTTCTGACAGTCGACATTGAGGGGGAGGTGTACAATATAATCGGCTCGAGGTATGCCTTTTTGGTTGCGCAAATGGTTCAATGTAGCACCAGTGGGCCAAGGATTTGAGCGGCCGTCATTCAAATGCAGATGTCATATCCAGCCTTGAGCTTTTTATTCTCTAATGCTGTGGTAATTCGAAGCTCTAATGTGTTCAAAGCATCGCTGGAAGTGTGCACCCGAAAAATATTTATTCGTAGCAGTATAGATAGACGTGTCGCACGCACCGAATTTCGGTCAAACTCAAGAAAAATAAGTGATATAGAAGAGTCTATTCGACTATTAGCAAAATCTAGGCTTACCACTTTGCGAAGCGTCGCTCTAAAATCTAATATAATTGATAATACGACTATTAGCGAGTAAAACACGAAGATCCAAAGATAATGTAAAAGTGATTCAATGTAAGAAGTACAGTACGGAGTCCAGTAACAGTCAGACCCTCCTCAGGAACTTCGGACCGGAATTCGCCGGTCTGACTACAGGGCTACATTGACGGACGTGGAGATCGGGGATATAACGCCGGAATCTGGATGGTCGCCTGTGGAGTATTCGGCCTGGCAGATAGTAGTACTGTACTCCACATCAAATTGACTATTCCGTATGGAGAAAGACTCGCCGCCACCAAAAATCCAGGAGGTACAGCAACAACCTTCAAGGAGTGGCAATTGAAGGTCTTGAGTGTTCTGTCTTCTACAGATCAGTACTAAATTTCGTATTACACACAGGAAAATCAGGTGCCCAGTCCTTTAAAACCACTTCCTGTTCTAAGGAGTCACCTCCTGTAATATATACTGTATGAGCTGTACAAGGTGTAGTTCTCTGCTTTTACTCGTATATATCACTTGTATCTTATGGCCCGTTTTTCACGTAACATCCGCCTCAGGCTCGTGCGAGGTAGTCGGCAATTATGCCTCGGCTCAACCGGATTTCCTTTCCCTATATAGCTGCAATGCAAGGAAAGGAGTTTAGGAGTTTAGAAATGTAACATTTCCACATCGCTACGCCCTTTCAATTCCTGTCTTTACGCACTGATTTTCAATTACGGCCAAACTGAGATTTCGATCATGTCGGTACCATATTTGATGAACAGCGTACAGGGGCATGAGCCAGCCTCGGCCAGAATCCCCCCGATGGCTCGACCATTCGTGAGCGAGAAGGCGTTGAAGATTCTTGATATTGTAAATACCTTTTTGCAGATTTTTTTTTTATCCCCTCAGTATCATGAATTCCTATGCTGACATCAATTCTTTGCGTATAGGTCGAACGGTTTGTCGAAGAAGAGTGCATCCCAGCCGACGAGGTTTGGGCCCAGCAAGTCAATGCGAATGGGCGCGATGCTAAAGCGCGGTTTGCAACTCACCCGCAAGTTATCGAGGATCTGAAGATAAAAGCAAAGAAGTTAGGGTTGTGGAATATGTTTCTGCCAAAGAACCATTTTGAGAATATCTCTCCTGGCTTCACCAACATGGAATATGGGCTAATGGCCGAAATTCTGGGAAGGAGCGTAACGGCTAGTGAGGTACGTTCAAATATTCATAGTCTTACCTCTATGATGTATCAATACTAATCCCTGGCCAGGCTTGTAGGTAACCTATTCCATCTTCACGTCCAATTACCATGGTTCCCAATACCGTTGCTTGTCTCCATACGGGGGCGTTAATTCAGAAAAGACGTCACCGTTTTGCGGATGAACATATGAAGGGAATACTGACGTAACTCTAAGGTAATTGTGCTGCTCCGGATACTGGAAACATGGAGGTCATTGCGAAATACGGTACCGAGGTACAGAAGAAGCAATGGCTCGCCCCTCTACTCAAAGGAGAAATCAGATCAGCTTTCCTGATGACAGAGCCCAATGTAGCTTCAAGCGATGCCACCAACATTGGGCTGTCTATGCGCAAAGAAGGCAGCGAATGGGTGTTGAACGGCGAGGTACGTCTTTAGCAAGGTGGTACCACGAATACTAACATAGATGGCTGCTAATATTTATTATAGAAATGGTGGAGCTCTGGAGCAGGCGATCCTCGTTGTAAAATCTTCGTAGTTATGGGTAAATCTGACCCGACGAACCCCATTAAGCATAAACAGCAATCGGTGGTACTTGTTCCTGCCGAAACCCGTGGTATTACGATATACCGTATGTTGTCTGTGATGGGATTTGACCACGCTCCTCATGGACACGGTCACATCGTATTCGAAAATGTTCGAGTGCCTCTAAGTAATATCGTGCTTGGTGAGGGACGAGGCTTTGAAGTCATTCAAGGCCGACTTGGTCCTGGTCGTATTCATCATGCGATGCGAAGTGTTGGTGCTGTACGTTATTTCTCTGCTACAGATGACAAGGGCTAATAAGATATCATCAACTAGGCTGAGAAGGCTCTCGATTACTTCCTAGCCCGTCTCAATGACCCTGCAAAGAAGACCTTTGGAAAGCAGTTATATGAGCATGATATCATGCTTGAACGTGTCGCTCGCTCCAGAATCGAAATTGATAGTGCTCGCCTTGCTGTACTCAACGCAGCCATCAAAATCGATCAATTTGGACCCAAAAAAGCCTTGAAAGAGATAGCTGAAGTTAAGGTTCAAGTTCCCGCCGTACTACTCGATGTGTTAGACCGCGCGATTCAGGCGTATGGTGCTGCAGGCGTCTCTCAGGATACGCCATTGGCCAGTATGTATTCAAGTGGAAGAACGATGAGGATCGTGGATGGCCCAGATGAGGTTCATCTTTTACAATTGGGCAAAAACGAGAATAAGCGAGGCAGTAATATCCGGGGAAATATTGAGGCTCAAAAGGAGAAGGCAAGACAGCTACTCGCTCACTACGGGTTGAAAAGGATAGACGTTTTGGAGCTCAATCGAGTACCAGGGAAATCAAAAATGTGATAAATCTTGAATCATTAACGACACATCACTTGGTCTGTTGTAATTCCACAGTGAGAAAAAATTTCTGTGCGTGTGCAATATGGTGTTAGTAAAGACTTTATGAGTATCGGGGGCAGGTGGTGTAGAGCCAATAATAACTTGTATGTGGAACTAATTGATTCCTTCCCTAAGGATGGCAATGACAACATGATATTAAGATAAATCCAAAAGATCAGTCCGCGCAGTAGGTAATGATGACTTGCAAAGTGGCATTTCCGAGTTGCCTACTGAAAAAAAGGCATCGATCTCCTTGTTCAGAAGGCCGCGTGCATCTCATTTGATATTATAGTCAGAGCCGCCTAGGATATTCCACGACACATAAGACAAATTAGAATATTTGTCGCCCATAATCTGTGTGGTGCCCTCTATAGTCTCCTATAGTTTCCGTTATTTACTTGACCTTGATAATATCTCACGAAGCCAGCCGAGTAGCTCAAGTATTCTCCATAATCCCACGTCATGAACCACTCAGAATATATGGTGCCAGCCACGATCTACAGAAAACTAGTAAAACTGTAAGAAGTACGATTTTTCCATATCTACGTGCCGGTGACATGGTCACTAGTGCTACCTGGCAAATGCTCTCTGTGAAGTGGACGTTTACAGTATGAAATAAGAAATTGCTTTTCTTCAATAAAAGTTGAGTTCATTGGTATATCCGCCCAGTAGACACATCATTCTAAAGGAGTTTCTGGAAAATCTTTCTCCATGTCATTCTCTTAATCAGATGTCAATTTAGGCTCCGGCTTCTCAGGTACCTGAATGCTCGGGCTCTTGAATTTCACATCTAATCGCTCTGCCAACTTCAGTACGATGGCATTTAGTGCTTCGATCTCTTCCCTTTGCGCTCCATTAAACATCATACCAATCATATGATTTCTCAGCTGCTCTTGACAGTCGATACCGGTGAGCGAGGCGATAATGACTTGTCCGGTTTCCAGACTGTCGAGTATTTCATCAAACGAGAATACGTAGCCGTAAAACAATTCTGGAAAGAAAAGTCATTATTTATTCTTCCGGGTAGGTCTTTTGGCTGTCATTGTATGCGTTTTCCAAAGCTTGCAAAGGCAGACGCACCGGATAACGGAAAAAAAAAAAAAAAGGGACAAAAGGCTCGGTGAGCATTATACGTACTTGTCACTATCCAGGAATAATCTGGTGCAGCATTTCTGGTTTTTGATTTGTCGTAATCTGGGTTAGGGCCGTATATGCTCTTGATCATCTTCTGTCCTCGAGTCTGTGCCTTTTCGAAGGTGTCATTCTCCCTAATAGAATTTCAGATTTAATACTGTTTGTTTCAAGCTAGGAGGAGTATATTTACCTGTAACATCGAGTATCTCTTAGATGTTCTGGAATGGCCGTCGCCAGCGCTCGAGTTGCGTTTCCTGTCTTTCAATTCGTTAGCTTTGGTCGGCCCTGGAAAGCATCTCTACTCCATTATTTTTTCTTACCTTTGCAGCACCCTGTATCCCACAGACCTTGGTGAAACCCTCGAGGATTTTTCTGGTCTCTTCTTTCTGCTCCGCTTCGGGGATACAATTTGCCAATAGATGTTTGTAAAAGTCTGGAATTTCTTCTGGGTAATTCAAGGCGCCAAGCGCTATAATAGCAGTCAAATACCAACTAAACCTTGGAGATGCCGCTTTTCCAGCTTCGGCGAGAGAATTGATGAAGTCTTGGTCAATTTTTTCAGTCATTTTGATAGAAGATTTATACAAGGAAATACGATAGTGCTATAATGTTTTGGCAGAGCAAGCGTTGACACGTTTACGAGATCTTAATTTAGCAGACTGGGGCTTGAGTAAAGTGCGGGGTAAAGATGAAAGAAACAATCTGATTTTCTAATTCTATTACCGAGGAGCCTGCCTCGCAAACGCGGAGGTCTGTTCTCCGCCGTCGGCTACGGGCCCCGGGCACCAGAAGTGCCAGGAGCTAGTCGCAGTACCAGTTGCTGGTGCTGCTGGTGTCGTGTCGCTATTGATATTAATCAGGCGTCACAAATTGCATACAATTGTAGTTAGGGCGGGGCAACTGAATGGAAGTATATGTCTGTCTACTAAAATACAAGATAATTTATGATAGAGCTGTTCTCTACTATCATTTGCAGGACCGTTGACACATTTTTTTTATCGGATTATACAAGATTATTGCGAATCTTTCTAGTCTTTGCTAATCTTTTAGAGCTTTTAAAGTTATCTCGTGACGAATTGAGTCCCCTCGGGACCACGTAGTATATCGTTCTTCCTTTAGATTTAGATCTCGACATACTACCACTCAATTAGGCCATTTATTTTACCTGCAGAACCTATTTTTGGCCAGGTCGCAACGAATATTGCGGGTTATCTTAAATTTTCTATGAGAAACTCTGGATTTCCTTTTTTTCTGGACAGTTGTGAGTGCGTTCGGCATCTAAGCTAGGCCCTGAAGATATTACTATTATAATTCTATCTACATGTTGTAGGGACTGTGCTTTGAAGTAGGAGACAACATATTCCTAGAATAGAATTCATAAAATAGTAGTCTGAAGTACATCTTCTAGCCAAAGTACTCCTTTACAGAAAGAACTGGCAAAAGTTGGCGAGCTATCCTAGTTTATACAGACTCTTCTTCAACAATTTCCGCGTCTGAAATCTGCCCCTTCTGAGCCTCTTGAACCTCCCGAGCCAAAAAGCCGTCTCCTTCCTGCTTCTCCACAACCAGTTTATGAGAGGTACGGTCTACGTGGATTTCTCGTTGATAGACCACAATGTCATCCTTATCGCCAAAGATGGCAGCAATTTCTTCTAGTGGAAGCCCATTCGTTTCTGGAGTAGCCCACCATAACCATACCATCGTTGCACAAGAGATAGAAATATAAACCTAGAAAGAATATCAGCTATACAAACATATTACTACTAGTAAGAGAACATACCATAAGATACTTCCACCCAAGATTTGCAAAGCCTTGAGGTGTTACTTGAAGATAGACAATATCCGAAATAGACTCAGCAGCCACAGCTAAAGCAAAACCCTTAGCTCGAATATAATTTGGGAAAATTTCCGAGATAAGAACCCATCCAGCAGCATCAAGCCCAATGGCATAGAATGCTAGGAAAGCATAAAGAGCACAAACTCCCACCCCAAGGCCAGCTTTATTTGTCCCTGCGTCTGCATATAATGCAACCATAGCTGCATAAATAGCTAGGGTGGAAATACATCCCACAATTCCAGTAAGGACTAGAACACGGCGTCCAAGTCTATCCATAAGTAATGAACTAACAAGATTTCCAAGGAATGCAACTATAGTTCTTAGTGTGATATTATACCCATAACAAATAAACTCACTTGTATTTCTACCAGTCTGTAAAATTAAACTATTCTTAGGACTAAAGCCTAGCTTTTCATAAAAGACGGGTTCCTATACTTGTTAGAGAGCTTTTGCTCGACCAATTTAGAGATTTTATATACATACATAATTGTTAATAACTAAGGGACCAGCGCTCTGAGCTGCGAATTGGTACACCATTCCAAAGATAACTCTTTTCCGATATGACGGCCTTCTAAACATCTCCCACCAGGTAGATACCAGTGTTCTATCATAAGCAGCCTGCTGTTGCATCTGATAGAACTCCCCTCTAGCAAACTCATTATTAGGGTCTTTAGGATCCTTATGCAGTTGCTCAATAACCTTCCATGCCTCGTCACTCCTGTCTTTCATCAAGAGGTAGCGTGGAGATTCTGGGATAAATGGTAACATGGCAAGGACAATCAGAGGAAAAGCTAAAGCAAGTCCAAGGGGAGCTCGCCAGCCAATAGCTAGATTATGATTATAGAAAAATGCCAATCCAAAATAGTTGGCAGTTGCATATCCTAGGCCAATCATAGTACCAATCATGCCAACAAAGAAGCCACGGTATGCAGGTGGAGCAAGCTCAGAGCCATATACCGGAGCTATTTACATATTAGCGATAGGGAAAATAATACTAGCATTAGTAGAGATAAGACTTACCGACAGCTAAGAAGCCCCAACTTCCTGCACCAGCAAAAAATCGAAATGTGATGAAAGATGCAATATTCGGGCTGCCAGTAAGACCTGCTGAGCCTATAATAGAAAGAACACCGCAGTAGATCATTCCAGCCTTTCTTCCCCATCTGTCTGTAAGAACAGTACTAGAGAGACATCCCACCACAGCTCCGACCTACAAAGTCAAATCAATACTATATCCGCGAGAGTAGAAGATCAACCATACTTGAAAGACACTAGTAATAGCGCCAACCAAGTTCTCCTTGTCAGGAAAGACTCCTGTAGCATCACCAACATGCATGTATTCTAGGAATGCTGGCTTGCCCAGAGTTGTTCCGATAATAGCTGAAATGTATCCGTAGACAAGGGCACCGAGAGACACGGCGAAACAGATGAAAAAGTTGGACCACCGGATGGGTTGCTCTTTTCCGAAAGCCATGATGATAAATAAACAGTATGAACAAGGTGAATGAGTGCAATTGCTCAACGATTATTATAATCGAGTCGAGCTGCCCCTATATAGTAATTTATCAGGCTTCGCTGTCGTGAAAATCGAGAGCGTCACGGTATTCCAAATTCCGCAAATAGCGCGAGGATACTAAGTAGTCACTAATGTCCCTGCATACCGCAGTTCCTGGGGCTGCGGAGTTGTGGGGTCGGGGCCCCCAAACCGAACAACCGTGACCAGCAGGCGTACAATCCAGGATTCGGTAATATCAGTCTCCGAGTAGTCGAAGGAGAACACTATGTCCGATTGGTCGAGGGCTCCCGTACCCTGAAACACGTTCCAGTAGTACAGAGTGGTCGAGACGCAGGCCAGGTTGCATGAGTAAGTCCGTGCACCCCCATACGGATACGACCACCATTTGGATAGGCCAAAATAAGCGATTTTCAAGAATACTAGTTTAAGGAAAAAATTAATTATTAAATAACTACTTAATTTCAATACAGTCTAAAGTAGAATCAGATGCTATAGCCTTTTCTATATCCTCTTCTCTATTCTTAGCTTCTCTAGCTTCTATTTGTGCTTTCATAATCTACTTAATATTAGCAAACTTAGAATTTAGACCTACGCTTTCTAGGTTAAGCTTTCTCTAATTAAAGCTATAAAGTCTAGATTTAAAGGTTACGGTCTACCAGGCTACTCGCTTATTCTTTAAACCTTTTTATAATTTTTCTAAATAAGAGTCTTTAGGTATTTTCTCTAGGCTTATAAGAGCTAGCTATATAAACCTTAAAGTTAGTTTGTGACGATAGTGGTCACGTGATCGTCATGTGACTATGGTCAATTTTGCTTCAGCGTTATATAGGTTGCGGATCCCTAATCTTACTCTGTATATAGCTGGCTATATGCTCCCTTTCTCTAAGAGTCGAGGTTTTAGAGGTTTAGCTATAGATGTGACAATGGAACATTCTCCTGATTCGCTTAAGGAGGTCACGTGACTCTTTCAAGCCCTTTGTTGGAACTAAGTCTCAGAGCACATTTGTTTCGGAACCGTCTCGGAAGCTGATCGCTCCGGAGCCTGAGCGATGGATATATAGGAACTGTACTGTACCTAAGAGTTGTTCTGTACCTTAGTTTTTCCTTCGTACCAGACCTATAATTGATCCCGATTAGCCTCCGATATTGTACTCCCATATACCTCTACGGAGCCCGTGATCTTTTGTGTCGTTACAATAGATTTTAGATATAAACTAGTAAAACCCTAAGCCCCGCACTGTTACGATCCCACGAGACCTATCAAATCATAGGAACTATACTAATAGAGTCTAGGAGATCCCTAGGGGACTCCCAAGGACTCTATAGACTCTATAAGGATCTAAGGAATCTAAGGAATATAAGAAGGCACAAAAGTTAAGCTTGTCTTATTTATATCCTTTTCTTCTCTTACCTCTAGTTAAAAGGATTAAAGTTCTAGTGTCACGGGTTCGTATCGGATCTTATTCAGCATACGTAGTATACCTCAATTCAAATTAAGAATAAACTAAAGAGAGAAGGGGAGTCCTTTCCTCCTTCTCAAGAATTATATACATAGGTAGGAGGAGCCTCATATCCAGCGTACTATTAAACTATGGGTATCCTTTACTACATTAGGAAAGTATAGGAAAGGGGATACTGTCTGTACCGAGACGCCTCATAGCACGTGAGCCGTTCTGTCGTATCGAGTTGCCTCGTGAAGCGGTTCGTACGTATCGAGTCGTTCTATAAGTTGGTTCGTATCGAGCTGCCTCGTAAGGCGGTTCGTACGTATTGAGTCGTTCCATGAGGCGGTTCGTTCTGTGCCTCACTTATCGCAGGTGCTATAGGCACCAAGACATTCTACGGGTATTAACCCGTCACATCTAGGAGTAGTTAGAGATATACTTTTATTTCTAGAAAAAGATTATAATATTATTCTTTATATTATTGTTTTATCAGATATACAGGAGTATATATTTAAGTCTAAATATAACTAATTATAAGTCTAATACAAAACATAATTAAAACATATAGAATAAGAATAAAAGAGTAATGTAAAAGGTATAAGTATAGAGAGTAGCTAGCTTTTATCTTATTTCTGCTCTAACCTCTAATGATTTCGTGACATCAAGACAGTACGTATAGGGGTGCGTACAGGCCATTCTGTTAGTCGTTGGTATTTTCAGGAATTGACTGACGTCACAGCTAAAGCATAGCTCTTACTGCCTTCCTTAAGATTCCTTAGTGTACTATAAAGGATCCCCTATACTTAGAAAGCTAACTTTAATAACTTTCTATTTCTAATATTATTTAAAGCCTTAGATAAGTCGTGCTCCGTATAATAGAGTATAATTACTTTAAGAAGCAAAATTCAAGATTTGAAGTAGTTTGAATTAGAATTGAGGAATTATTTTATAGGAAGAGTGGTATAGAAAAATCCCCTTATTTTGGCCTATCGAAGTTTATAAGAAGCATTTGAAAAATGCACTGCCCACAAGACCAAGACCCCACGGGAATACAGAGCCTGTGAAAATCAAAGGAAAATGGAGTGAAAGCACTTGGGCGTGGGCATAAGCTAGAAAGTTGTGTCAAGTACCTTTCAACCGTGCTGCTTTCCTTGCCTCTAATTCAGCCTGAGTGTGTTTTATTATTGTACGAATAGAAGTTAGACTTCGGTCTTTATTAATATTGATGGTGTGAAGTGTAGATGCCAATACATAAATCTGGAAATACTTCACTGACTAGTTAGACGCATTTAGGCGTGCAAGATATTTGCTGGATGAAGCAACCAGCCCTCATTTGAAATAGAGGGCCAAGTCAAGCCCCTACACTTGCATCCTTTGGCAATTCTGTCCCAACAGCTGCTGTAGTTCCAGCGTCAACTGGTAGGATGACTCCCGCTATCCACCTTGCTTCATCAGAACAGAGAAATCTCACAGCGTAAGCAGCATCCCAAGCAGTGCCTTCTGTTCCTAGCAAGCTTCTTTTTCGCCGTGCCTCTCTGGCTTCTTCGCTCATACCACTTGCATACATCATCGGAGTATAAAGCATACCAGGACAGACACAATTAACTCTGATACCGTCTTTCGCATGATGGGCGGCCATTGCCCGTGTCATATTGACAATTGCTCCTTTGCTTGTAGGGTAGAGCAGGTGCGGCGTACCTCCCCTCAGACCAGCAACACTTCCCATATTCACAATTGCACCCTTCACCTCGCCCGTATTCTTACTCATCTCCGGAATTGCATACTTTGCCATGAGAACCATGCTAGCGACGTTCAATTCCATACCCTTGGCCCAAGCTTCCATATCGACTTCAACAGCCGTTCCGACGGCTCCACCAATTCCCACGTTATTGATGAGAATGTCTAGTCGGCCGTAAGTAGAGATAGCAGCTCGAACAACATTCTCGCAATCCGCAGGTATCGTCACATTGCCAAAAAGAGCCTTTGCTTCGCCATATCCCAATGCTGCTATCATCTCAACTGTGCGCCGCGCCCACTCGATGTTACGGTCCACACAGAGAACCTTAGCACCTTTTTGGGCAAATAAGATGGCTATAGCGCGCCCATTTCCAATGCCTGAGCCAGCTGCCCCGGCGCCCGTTATAATAGCAACCTTCCCCGCGAATGTTCCACTGGAAGGGGGTCTGAAAGATTGGTTTTCGACTTCATCATCCATTCTGAGCGATTTCTTGACCTCCTACTAGGAAAAGGTTTCGTAGCTTATATAGCTATGGCAGTTTCGAGATGCTGAGTTTGAACAAGCGTAGCCGGCTTGCTTTATATCTGGAGGAAGTGATAGAATTAATTAAGGAGAATAAAAGAATACATCATGTAAGGAATAAGGTAAATTACGGTACAATAAGCTCAACGATTAGATTTGCGTTGTCACTAGAATATCCCGTGGGACCTGTTCCCCTGGCGTGAGTGCTTGCAGTAGCACTGAGACTGCCGCAGGCTGCTCACTATACTTTTACTTTTTCATCTTCCTCTACAAGTCTTCGAAAGAGACTGGAATTTACGATCCCTGAATCCGGAGAGTAGCCGGGTTCTTACCTTCCGAATAACCGGGGCGGTCATCGACTCAGTGTAAATGATGGAGATGTCGGCCGGAATTCGCTTTACCTCTTAGCAACCTGGACAAAGACATGTCCGGAGTGTCGCATCCACACTAGAAAAAAGGTTCCACACATGAAAATTTATTCTCAAACCAGTAAAATCACTACAAAACCGCCAGTTTAGTATTGGTCAGCTTATTCCTACAAATCAATCGGAATCTCGTCCGAGGAAGCCAATCCCGTCTTCCAACCATCTGGTTGTCCGGACGCTTATAGCATGAGCTTCTAGCGCTAGTTTAAACTTTGCCATCTCAGGAGACTTGCCATACTTAGCGTATGCATCGTTATTGTGGAATCGTTCGAAGATAGTGATTCCATCATCGTTATACTCAGGCAAGTACTCCAGCACCCAAAAGCTTTCAGCTCCTGTCTCTTTCTCTTCGACGTATTTACTGAATGCTTCCAACTCCTTCTTTAGTAAAATTTTGGAACCCTCCTGAATTTCAATATCTACTATAACGATGATATTTAGATCCTCAATAGGTACCTGGGTGCTATTGTTGAAGTTTGTCATTTTGTTTGATCGGGTCATGAAGCCGAGTCCCGTCGGAGTCAAGAAGCGTAAATCCGTAGATTTTGTCAAGATCTGTTTCTCTGGAACGACAGATCTCATCCTTTTGTAAGGATCACTTGACCGGTGAACCTCTGTCAACGCTGTAGACTCTTCGTATCTTTCAAAAACGTTAGGCCGGATAACATTATTGTGGAAGGATAGAGAAAGGTAGGGAAGGACTGATAATCATACACTTCTAGACCACGAACGTATTGATTTGGGATGTCTTCATTGTCACCACTGCTCTTGAACCATCCATATGCAATTGTTTTAGGCTCATTCTCTCGCGTGAACTCCGCAATGTCTCGAAGGAGATCTAAGAACTGCACAGCGTTAGTTCCGCGACAACCGTATATTGACTCACAACGATTCTCACTGTGTCTCTTTTATCATATGAGCCACATGCGCTCAATGGACAGATGACTAGCATAGTTAGATAATATATTGGGCTCGGAATCAGATATTTCTGTGGTTGTAATGTTTGATTCAAAAAACCCCCATAAGATGTTCTCGTTTGACTCCAGGTAGCTGCTAGTCCTCGGTCCCACCATTGATTCGGAAATGAGATCTCCGAATGTTGGATCTAAGAAACTGGGGCATGACGCTTCTACAAAGCTTCCGAGTGCACGTGCGTTCTGATAGCTTTGTCGCCATGTGACTAGGCAAAAACAACTCACAAGTCATATCCTATCGACGAGAATAACTTCATAACTCAATTGAATTGCCACCGCCATAAATATCACTCACAATTACAGTTCACGATGCCTCTTTCGACATCCCTTTTTTCTTTTTTTAAGGAAGCGTCTGCATATGAAATCAAATTAAGGCGGTATGCCGTCTTAATTGTTAATCTCTCGTCTTTAAACTACCCCGAAGAAATTCCAAAAGTATTCAGTCATATGAGTTCCAACTTCTTCCCTACTCTTAGCGAAGATGAACGATTTTCAACCATGAGGTATATCCGCGAGGCATTAGTAAAATCGGTGGGCATCATTGGCGCCGCAAAGGTAAGATACGTTTGAGTTGAGCATGTGGTCGGAAAAGGATAACTAATTACTGCGATATGTTATAGACTGGGACGTCTTTGAGATTGCTCGGCACGGTGACTCCAGAGAAACTAAAAGATACCCAAACTTATAGGTGACTGCACCATTTGTGGTCTTTTATAATACAATATACTGAGAGATTCCAATTATCAGAGACAAAGATGATTCAGCTGTGGCATCTGCAAGAGGACAGGTCATGCATAAAAAGATTTATGGACAAAATCCACTGTTTGATCTGAATGCGACTGTAAAAGCATGCCCAGATTATGCGTTCGTCGTTCGGGGTAAGTTGAACTCTTTAAGCTGCCATTGTTCTTATATAACTACGGGGAAAATGGTTGTAAAAGCTTATTTTTTTAATTTTGGAATCGGAAGCTAACATGGTACAATCTCCAGATCTTTTCTATGGAAGGATTTTTTCCTATGACAAGATAATTGATGATGTTGAGACAGGTCATGTAATTATCGCTGCTTTGATTGGCATTGATTGCCAATACCAAGTCAAAAATCATATGATAGGCATGCTTAAGAACGGTGTGACAAGGGACCAGATCATAGAGACTCAGGAATTTTGCTACAGCATTGCAAAAGAGTTGGGAGTCGTGTTCAGACACGACCCAATTCCAGTCCCGGAAGTATAAGACATATCTAAGAAATATCATTTACATAATCCGTGCATCATATACCACGAATGAATCCTTAGAAATATGCAATAGCATTTGGAGGAGTCGCCACAGCTCCTGCATAGTTGAGTGGTGCGCTGCTAATGAAGAATGTCCAGCGGTTTAGCCTTTTGCAAGTCCTTGACAGCTCTTCTAAGTCAAATAATTCTCCAATTGGAGTGCCCCAACCTGCTAGAAGAATGGGATGAAGTTGCCATGTTGGATCTAGGGCGGCTACAATTCTCATTAGCCAAGTATGGTTAAAGATGGACATCGTGCTAAGCAGCTGTGACTAGCCCTGGGTTTCTGTGACATTAAACTTACGACTGCACTCAAAAGCTGGCGAATCAGCTGCTACAGCAGCAAACTGCCTCTCCCAAAGCCATTCGGTTGTAGCTTGACCCTGTCCCAAACCGCAGAATTGAGGTGGTTTTGTGTCCGCTAAAGCCTGGCGTTTAGACTGATCCGCCTTCCCGTATGCCTCAACATAGCCGGTACGCAGTATAAAAATATCCCCTACCAGAGGTCAGTTTAACAATATACTACGGATATCATCATTACCTATTTGAAAGTCGACCCCCGATTCTTGAGCAATGGCTTGGATTTTTTCCAGAGTAATGCCGTAATGGCCAAGGGGGTCATAGGATATATTGTTCTTCTGAGCGTATGAAACAAAATCGATGAGAACGGCACGCCCAGAAATTCCGCGGCCTGCCCAAGCTGAATGAAACTATTAGTAAGGGAGGCATCATCGCAGTTCGGTCGACAGAAACACCTTACCGTTTATGCCATTTACAGAGTTTGAGGCATTGTTTCCGTGCACATCCTCCTGCGTCACACTTTTATAAATAGTTAGTATAGCTGAAGCCTTTAGACTCGGCAAGTATAGTACCCATTATAGAATACAGCTTCTTTCTGATAAGCAAAGTGACGGAAGCTGTCCCCTAAGAGTGATCTTAGATTACGGTTTTTTGTGATAGACAGTTCAGAGGTACTTACATTGTGAGCTTCCCTGTGTATTGAGAGTGATCTGAGGTTCATTAGGGCTTTTCTAAGGTCAGATTTGCTGGAAAATAACTGACAACATCATCATTGATAACCCTAGGATGCTTGTTGATAATCTGTTTAGAAAATCCCACGCGCCCTAAAAGAGGAGGATCAATAAAATCCAGAGGCAGGCTGAAATCTGTAAGAGACTAATCGTTCAAATGGAGAATTCAATCACAAGATTATGACCCAGGTGCTTACTTCAATCCGACTCGTTCTCCAGTTTGTACCTCAGTTTTCATAGCTTTCAATACGATCTCATCACTCAAATAATTCAGGGAGCCCAGTTGGTCGCCTTTACCCCACAAACCCCAAGCAGAATTAGGTGGATCTCCAGCTCTCAGCGGCAGTTGAGAAATTGGAGGGATCGTAGGAAGAGACATGGTGAATAAGTGATCAGATTTTGCAAAGATTTCAGGATTAATTCATGCGAGAAACTTCGAGGAGGAAGTCGCGAGATGGATATACATTTTTTTGTCTTATCTTCGACCGGCAATTATAATACCGTTGAGAGTCGTCTAACTACCCCGCAGCGACTATCGGCCGGGCATTATTCTCCGGGGACAAGATGGAGAGCTAATCATGTGTTTCTCCACAAATACCAGAAGAGGAATTATTTTCCCTATATGAAATACCTCTTCATATGAGCCTTATACAACAGCAGTAATCACGCATTACTGTCTACAACTAAGCACAAAAGCTTCTCTCCTACTGAAAAATGAGTCCTTATCCAATGTAAATAATTGCGAACATTGATTTAAACTATATTTAATGACGCTTAGCCAGAGAAGCAGAGCAGTAAGGCTACCTATAGCGACGGTCTGATTGACAATAGACTGTAAATCTCTTGAATTTCTATGTCTCCTAAAAAGGAAATGACCGACATCCATGTATTAACATTAAACATGCTCAAAACCCAACATTCCGAAGGGACTTAACGGTATCCACAACACTCTCTTCCACCGTTCTAAATTCTAGTCCCAGGATCTCTCGTGCTCGGCTATTATCATACTTGAAAACACCATTTTTGGGAAAATCGCCCCCAGGCGTTTCAGCCGCTGGCAATTTGTTCTCATACTCCCTAAAATTTCTGCGAATAATTTCTGCAACCTGTCTATGAGTATAGTAGCCTGCGGTGACGAAGAATCGCTTATTCTGCGCTTCATCCAACTCCATTGCTTTAACGTGTGCCAATGCCAAGTCACGGACGTCAACCCAGATAGGTGCTCCTGTGTCACTAATCTTTTCTTTATTTTTGCCATTGATCATGTCGCGAATGCGTTCATTAGAAGTGTTGAGGGCGTCCAGCGAATTGAGATATGGCACGACTGGGCCCAGGACGATGGGAGGGTTCATAGTAGACAGCGTAAAGTTAGGTTTTTCCTTCTCAACAAAATCCCATGCAGCTCTTTCTGCGAGGGTCTTGCTCGCTGGGAATAATGTCAGATGAGACTTCAAGAGGTAGAGAAGTTAAACAGTCACCTCGATAGCCATTTGCAGGGTTGTCAGTTGCCTCCTCTTCAGTGACAGGATTCCAATCGGCCTCCGAATATATCTTGTCGGGATCGCTGATGCCTGTTTTGGCATTATAGATTGCTGCAAAGGACGAAGTAATTACAACCCGTACTACAGATGGAGCACTTCTTTTGATAGCTTTTAAGATACCTGATACACATGGTGAATATCTATGGTCGTTCGCACGGCTCCTCAGAGTGATTACTTACCAGTAGTCCCTATAATTGCCGGGTCTAAAAGGTCCTTTTTAGTGTCGGTAACATTGAAATGGAACTGAAGGCAATCAGTCCATAGATCATGCATATTTCTTCGTATGGTATTGTTTAACTAACCGGCGATGCAGTGTGAATTACAACCTGGAATGGTGGATTTGAGATAACGGCGTTGTCAAAGGCATCCTCTTTGGCGATATCCTCGACGATTACGAAGTCAAGCTTACTCTTGGGCGTATTGGGATGCGCCGCCTTGATCTTGTCTATTTTGGACTGCGAGCGCACTGAGGTCACTACAGAGTGGCCATGCTCTAGAAGCACATCGAGGACATGTGACGCGATGAAACCGCTGCCACCTGTAGATCAAGCTTAGTCATCTTAGGGCTCAAAGATTATCTGTATGTATATGGGAATTACCTGTGAGGAGAACACGACTCATATTGTGTTGCGCCGTTGAAATGAACAGATTGCGATGAGAAAGATAAGTTTGTATAAAATGGTTCGCAAAAGCCTCAGAATTGAGATGATACCGAAGAGGCAGGATTTCCACCAAGACCCAGCGTTGTATTGAGTAGGGTAGGAAAAAGTTAGGCTACACGCTACTTTGGGAATGTTTGCGAATGCATCCGATTCCGGTGGAAGATGTGTACGTCTGTATGATTTCTGGCTCCGTCGAAGTACGCCACAAATTGCCCGTTCTCTAGCCTCATTACGTTGGCAAAGCGAATGAAGTCATGCTATGGCCTTCTAATTTCCTGGAACGATTTCCTGCAGATCCTGACCTCGGTACCGAAGCCTCCTCCACCGGAAGACGTCTTTTCATCGGAGAGACCATCTTTTGGTACTTCATCCGCCTCCATTTAGTCAGGAGACAACAAAAATGAGACTCAAAATACTGCTTCGTCGATGATCCTCCTGCCACAACTAGTATCTAAATAAATGTTCATGGAAATATAATTTGTACGTATCAAAACCTGCAAACTTTCAAACAAAAGTTGCCGTAAAGCTTGGATGATAACAATGTGAACCGACAAAAGTCGACATACCAATCGAAGATAATACGTATCGTTTACTCACGGCTGCTCTGTTCTCGCAGAAGTAGCTTGCTGCATCCTGGTTGTATCTAGAACGGATTAATCGTCACTCATTCCACCCACCGGAACAGGTCTCTTCGCCTCCCACTTTTGGATGCTGACATGACCACCCTGCGCTACGCTTCAAACATTCAAGGGAATCTCAGCCTCAGCTTCGGTATATATCTTCAGGCCATGTCCGTCATGGAACTGGTTTTCAAACGATTCCTAACCGGAATTCAGCCTCTCCAAATACCAAATTGCCTTTCCTCCCTCCTTTCCGTGTTTATTAGGAGCTACTGGGCCTGATCATTTCAAAATATCACTACTGTCTCACCAAATCTCAGGGTTCGCTATAGATCTCCACTTCCTTCACAGAAAAAATTGTTCAAAATGGTGTCGATGAAAGCGACGAGCAGATTGAAGGTAGCGCTTGACGAGGGCAAGGGAGCCGCAATTGGAGTCTGGCAGATGATTCCAGGAAGCAATGTCTCGAGAGCATTGGCTCGGACGGGGGTCGATTGGGTGTTGGTGGACTGTGAGCACGGGAACATTTCAGGTTTGTGAACATGCATTTTCTTCAGGCTAGCAACATTTTATTCATTTCTTATATCTGCATCTGCATCTAAGACCATCAGACTGCGAGAACCATCAAGTGCAGTAAAGTCGATTAGGGTCTGAGGGTCGCATAACCAAAATTTGGCTGAACCGTGCTAGTCCGAATTTATGACGAATGCGAATCTATTGATTTCCTACGTCTTATTATCCTGCTTAACATACCGTATAGATGATGCAATGCATGAATCTGTACCTGCGATAGCGTCCTGTGGCGTCAGTCCTATCGTGAGAATTCCAGACAACCAAGGTTTCATGGTCAAGAGTGAGTGAGACCCCACGGTATATATATGACCAAAGTTATTTTTCACGGTAGCTAATATCTCCCAGGAGCTTTAGACGCTGGAGCACATGGTATTATAGTTCCGCTATTATATACAGCCGAGGATGCAAAGAAGCTTGTGCAAAGCGCCAAGTTCCCACCTCAAGGGCAGAGAGGCTTCGGCTCTCCTTTTGCTCAGGATAGATTCTCTCCAGATCTACTTCGGACAGATTATTTGCAACAGGCCAACGAGTCTATCCTCACCATCGTTCAGATTGAAACCAAAGAGGCTGTGGAGAATATTGATGCTATTGCCTCTGTTCCAGGAATAGATGTCTTATTTGTTGGACCGTTCGATCTGGGAAACAATCTCGGACATCCTATCCTTGATGGAAAGATCCATGAAAACCTGCATGCCGCTATAGCAAAGACTTTGAAAGCTGCTATAGCTGCGGGAAAGAAGGCTGGCATTTTCTGTGTTTCAGGAGAGCAAGCCAAAGGATATGCAGACCAGGGATTTCATATGGTCAGTGTAGCAACCGATATCCATGTCATGTCCGCTGCTGTGGCTGGTGCTGTGAAGAAGGCGAAATTTTTAGAGACCCGCTCCTAACATAACACGGCATAAGTTAGAAAGCTATTGTAAATCCATGAAATTACAACAAGTTATAGAAATTTAATGCGAAATTGAGCTACCCACATTTGAGTGTCGGTCTGTATGGCAGTGTAAAATACAACTGAGGCTAGCAATCTTCAAATAGGGCGGCTACAGACAATTCCTACAGCATTGCTATCGCGAGTACTGAATATACTCTCTGAAGGCGCCCTGTACATGGAATCCCTAGATGATTCGTTGCTGTACTTGCAGCTATGGGGTATTCAAGTTTCTCCCGGGCTCTATTATTCGTATGTTGTAACAGCTCTAATAGTACAAGAATTTATCTCTCTTTCTAAATTGCTAAAATATCTCTTTCGCAAGCCTATAACTTGTTCTTCAACCACCCAGCTTACTCGGGTTTGGTGCTCTCGTCGCTTGCAGATTCAACTCATTTAGGGCTCCGAGGAAGGATGAATTCAAGATAATGCAAGGTATATTTTAATTCTTAATTTTACAAAAAGAGCATGACTCCAATTGGGTCATATAATCCTGCTTAAACCTTATATCCATGGAAATCTCGGTTCCGCAAGCCCACGGAAGCCAGATGCAGCAAGATGTCTTCCTGTGTCTCCGATCTGGGATTGAGATGAAGGAAGATGAGTCAAAACATCTTGAGTGGTATTTGGACATTGTCTACAGGCATCATTATCAGGTACTATGTGTATATTAATTGATTCAAGTCCCGAAAAGTCTTTGCCTAGCCCAATCCCCGACTGTAGCTGACTAGACTCGTGGGAAGTCACCCTCCCTGCCTCCAACCAGTCGGATAGAGCAGAGTCATATATCACTATAGTCGAGAATTAGCGTATAAAATGTATAGGAGTATGTATATCCAACCCTTCTCTATCGCTTCAAACGCGGAATTCAGACCATAATCTGGCTCTTCGCCAGTATTGCTATAGAGTTGATCATTACTGCATTCATTATTTAAAACCCCGTTCATTGAAGTAGTAGAATTAGGATACATTTCAGACTGCGGGTTATCAGTGGGAGATAAATATGCGGTAGAAAATGGCGTCAAGTCAGCTTCCGCATTCCAGGATTGTTGTGGACGAACGGCATCTGAATATCTGTGCAATACGCTTGAAGCGGAGTTGATATGTGTTATAAGCTCAAGATTTGGTTGCCTCGGATGAATTGTCTCTATACCCTTATCCTTATTCAACGGTACATCTTTCTCACGGTTCGGTCCACTGTCTTCGGGCTTTAATACCATATCGAGTTCTTTACAGAGAACCACCTTCATAAGCTCCTCCAATATGGTGTGGCTTTGTGCAGCAACCGGTGTAAGCCCTGAAAGCTTCTTGAATACACGGATTACGCGCACGACCGATGCCTTCGCGATATGCGCTAGTTGACTGAAAGGGTTGATTGTAGCTGGGATGCACAGTATAACTCCAGAGTTGAACATAAACATTGATATAAGTGACAGAGGGAGATTATACTGGAAATCAACGAGAGGTGTGCGAGTAACTCCCAATGCAGCAGTAATGCATGTATCGAAGGAGTAGGCAAACAGGTCGCTATTTGCCATATGTAGAGATGGGTGTTTCCTGTGAGCAGACATCTTGTACTCTAGCAGGGGCCTATGTAATACAAGTAAGGTGTTATCGTATGAGACTTGTAGGGAGATTGCTTGCAGCCTCAGCTGCCTTTTGATATACTCCTGAGATTCTGGAAATGGTCCCCCTTGACTGTCGATGAATTTGATAGGATTATTTTCAGTATCTCTCCAACGTAACTTAAAAAAAGTCGGTAGACTCTCGTACCACTCTCTCACCTTCTCGTCGAGCCTTCGAATAGTGCTCACAAGCTTGTCTATTCCTCCAACTTGAGCTGAAAATAACCCCTTTGCGCGAAGCGTAAATATAGTCTTGACTATCTGAGAGTTCAGCTCATATAAATGATACCTCTCGGTAAGGAATGTCATCCTTGATAGTGGTTTAGCATCATTGAGTGATTCTATGCATTTTCGAAGCGGCAAAGGTATCGCCATGTCGTCAAACTCGTCTGGCAAGGAAACGTCACAGAAAGACCGATCCACCACGGATGGTCGACCATAAACAACAGCTGCAAAAGTGTCTGTCATCATGGTATGAGCCCATGCCCTTTTCCGGACCTGAAGTAGAATATCATTACCACGCCAATCGACCTCACGGTGCATTGCTAAAGCATGACCAGATTTGACTGCCATACCAAGAATGGACCATCCGAGTCTGGGGTTCCCGTGATATAGATAAAAAGTCCCAAGGAGAATACAGATCTGCACCGTCTCAACTTGACAACGTTCCAAGCTGTCTATTAAATTCGCTCTGACGTGTCCAATGAGTACTTGATTGAGTTTCGTGAGATCAATGGAGTGCTTCTCAAGAAGTGATTTGAATTTCCAACTTGGATTACTGCCGGCGTATTTTGCACCTAGAGCAATAACCATTATAAGTAATACTGCAAAATCGATTTCTTCTGCCATCAAGTTGTTTCCAAGTTTTAATACGCGGCCGGCATTTTCTCGGAAAGATGGCTCGTGTAGGACACACATAAACCAATGTACCGACTCAAAGTATGCGTCTATCAAAGCTTCTGCAACTTCTATATGAGGAAAAGGAGCATAAGATGTCAGTCCAGGTCCTGCAACTCTGGCCTCAGACGGTCGATCTGCTCCCCCAGGCAATGCGGTAGTAGATAAGGAGGTGTGAGAATCATTGAAGCTGAAGACCTAATTTAGAAGTGTCAGTGGACATAAGGTTTGGCATGCAATAGAAACTGACCTCTCTTGTTAGGCTGACTGCAGAGCTGTCACCGGTGAAGCTATCTCGCGGATCATAGTTTAGTTGATAAATAAGAGATTGAGATGGCCTAGGCGATGCAGATGGAAAGTCCTGAGAAGCAGGGGTCTGTTGTTGGTCGTGTACCTCAGTCCTGGTAACTTCTGTTGACGTAGTCGAAGACCCTATTACAGTGGTAAAAGATATTGCAGTGGAAAATGGCAAGCCATTGGAAAAAGATTTGGTTGAAACACACAGTTTCTGATCTTGGCCTTCTTGATTTTGTGGGTGTGTTTGATTATTTGGCCGCGAATATTCTAATGGTCGATTTCCATGGCTGGCTTGCTCTCTCCCAGTCATTTTTGATCGTCGGCGAGAAGCAGAAGCGCCTGTGCACGCCACCTTCCTCCTAAGACACAGTGTACAAGGTCGAGCTACATCGCACTAGGAACAGCAGCGCTCCGTCAGAATCGGAATTCTCTTAGATAAAGAGGGTACTGGATCCGGTGGATTCAACAACGGAATGAATTGACAGGAAGAAGAGCACAGACCTTGAGCTTCTGCTTCTTGCAGCGGTCGCATGCAGCAGACACTCTCTCCATCTGGATTCCGGCAATAGCGGGTTCCCGTTGACCTCTTAATATCAATATCAAGTTTACCGCCTTACCCTTGCCGTCAGCGCTTCTCTGGATAAATTAGTCTATTGAAGGAAGAACCTGGAAGATGAGGATGCGTACTTCGTAGGTATCTGCAAAGGTCCCTAAATCGGCACTACTATCATTCGGTTACAAGTACCCCGCATCGGCCTCTCCACCGGAACGGAACTCTCCGTGTGATATACAATTTTTTTTTCAGTGCGGCAACTAAATTAGTATTTAGAGTATGGCATACATACCAATACATTAGTATAAGCTCTCTCTATATCTACCGTAAGAAGCTTGTGATGAGTATTACAAAATCAATGACTTTACGTATGTAGTATACTGAATTATGTTCAGTAGGATTGTATTTTCAAATCTGTAGACCCGTTGCCCCAAACGGGCAACTATAGATTACATGCTATTTCACTGAAGAACACAGTCTTCTCAACAGCATTAAAGCGGAGGTCATTGTGTGGGGACGCTAAGCTAGCCAACATGGATTCCGACCAAGTACTACACAAGCTGAGGGAGCACCCTGAACTCAAAAGCACGAAGACTTGTTACTTCATGCAAGATATGAATATCGGTCCAGACTTCGAATGTAGGTTGATTAGGTATTGTTGTTTTCAAAGAAATATCTAGTAATAGGTAGGACAGGTATTTCAAGACTTGTATGTGTTCTCTATGTACCAGAGATCCAGATTCCGAGATGAGACATTTCGTTCATTCAAACTTATTCACGGTATGTTATACACCAACTTGATTCTTGAAAATGCACGAATAAATTTAATACCTCGGTTGTTTGCAGGTGTTCAGCTGAAGGTTGAAGAAACCGTGTTATACGCAAGGCAGCAGAGTAATCTGACGGACCACCGAGGAGAAAAGGGGAAAGAGGACGAGAACATTGGTATAACTGAAGTTTGCGAGGATTGTACCGATGTCTGAGATGTCGTATGTTGCGGAGCTTGCTAGTGCATTTTTCTGGCTACTACAGTACTTGGATGATCTACAGACATGAGACTGAAATGTACATTGGACGGAATTTACAGATCTTCCCAAAGGTAAGAAACTCAGATCTGTGTCCCAGTATTAGCAAAACAAATGCGCTCTCAGTTCATATTTATGAATAATTGGGTAGTATATAACAGTAAAAAGAGTGGATTTGAGACAGGCAGTGAAGGAAATAGTTGTTAAGATGAACGATAGCGGTGCCAAGGACTTTCTCGGTGTTATCCCAATGCCTAGTTTCACAACCCCAGCAGATATAGCAGAAACTCCAGCGACACAAATCTAAGTTTCGCAAACGGAGTTTTCAAGCCCCTTCATAATAGCATAGTCGTCCAGCATGACAGGTATTGTTTATTCCATTAGTGGTGCATAGATCTCTGAGGGTAAAGATGTTCACCTCCACCGAGACATAACACCGGAGGGCACTATACTACATTATACTGCCACTGGATGGATCATATATCTTATCTCTGTCATGGAGTTGCTCTTTTTAGAGGATTAGAGAGCGCAATCTTAACGATTCTAGTATTCAAAGAGCATATTGTATAATATGTAACTACATAGAACAATGCAGGTTGATCCAGGGGTTTATATGGGAAGCCGCATAGGCAACGAGTTCGCCTGGTATACCATGTGGACCTCACCGCCTTGCCTTCCATATGGGAACGGTACGCGGCGATGGGAATCCCAAGACAAATTTACCCGAGGTTTGAATTTAAATTTTTGTTCTTGAATTTTGTAACGTAATAGCTTACACTTAATTTGCAATAGCATTTTACAATATACAGTAAATGAAACAAGCCCTAGTATTTCGGCTATCTCGGTGTAAATAAACCGTAGAGTGAGTCATCTAAGAAACCCATTTCACCAGCAACTACATCCATCCAATTTTTGTCACTGCTAACACTAGATTCTATGTTGTTTAGCTGTTCAAGAAGTTGAACTCCCTCGCAATTTAAACCAGACACGAAGGGGTTGAAAGGGTACAAATTCGTCACGGTCTGCCCATTTTCAGGCGCTAACTCGTCATTCTGCGGGGCTTCGTTGTTAGTAGTAGAATTCCACCCATAGCCTTCCGCAGTATGGGTATCTTGTGCCTCCTCCCCCAACCTCTTCATCAAAGTGCTCAGTATTTTGAGCGGCTTGTGTAATCCCCAGTTACATCCACGCTGCAACTCTGTGATTGCAGACCAGAAGAATGGAAGACAACCCAAATTTTTATGGCGATCTTCCTTTGTCTGTTGAAGAATGACAAGAATAGCGCAATATGTTGCATAAGATAATAAGTATGGCGCACGCCTAAGTGTGAATGCATTTCTGTATGCTTCAACTAATCGCCATATTTTCAACGATGCAATAGCACATTGCTGCTCCCCAGAAGTCTGCTTTTGTCGGTCTAACCAACTGAGATGTCCAGTAGGAAGGAATGGACGTTCCAACAAGATTACTAGAAACCAATACGTTGTACTAATTATATGTTAGTGGGAGAAAGTCTTTAGATGGGAGGTCTTGCGAGCGTACTGGGGTGTGATCTGATGAGGTGGGGGGGTAGGGTCAGTACTGGGATCAAATTGTAAATGCGAGGCTAGACTCCTAGACCAGTTGTCAAGTGCGGCTTCAATCTCTAGCTTAGCTGAAAGAAGCCTTTCAGCAGGCTGCTTGATGCTCTCTATACAATAAAACGTGCTGCCAATGCGAGATCCGATCTCAGCAAGCCTTCTTAAAGACTGAAAAGTACTGATAGCATACGAAGGACGCGGTTGATACCGTAGCAAGGGTGAATCAGTCGATGTAGTCGATGAATCAATGTATGGAGACCATGACTCTAGTTCTTCGTACGAATCAAGGAGGTCCTGCGGCACACGGGCCTTGGCAGGGTCAAGAGTGGATGGCCTTCCAAGATACAGAGATTGGAATGTATCCGTCATAAAAGCGCCCCAATAGACACGCTTTCTTATTTCAAAATCTACCGCAGCGGATGTCGAAGTACCGGTGTCATTTTCGTCGGGATAATTGATACCAAGGTGACAGCCAATGTCTGTGATCATGCGATAAGCGATACCGCAAAATGTCCAGCCGGCACTCTGCTTCCCATTGGAAACAAGACTAGCACCACACAGCAACAGCGCTACAGCGGTTGGTATACTGGGCTTATCAACCTTGTCCATGAGGAGTTGCTTGAATCGGACGTAAAATTGCTGACCCATTGTTTCAGGGTCATCTGGATCAGTTCTGAATTCCGTCCTATCGCTATAAAGGCAACTGGAAAAGTATATAGCATTGAGTAACAATTTGTTTGCATGGGGACCATCGTTGGTCAAGCTATCCATAATGGCAGGACGATAAGTCAAAAGATATGCTAAATGCTGTCGGTTCCAGTGAAGATCGAACAGGTGTGTCGCCATCTCTGGTGGCAAGCCATCGAGATCTATACTGAGATGTACCTGTGCACTAGATAAAAGATTAAACTCTCGTTGACGTTGAATTAGAGCATTCGAAATCAGCTGATCTCTCATCATTGCCTTGCCAAAGCGCTCTCGGTCAGGAAGACTGAGCTTAGCGCATGTAGAACTTGACAGAGGGGCTATATGGTGGGTACTAGTCATGCCGTGAACTTGCACACTTCCATTCTTCGCGACGACCCCTGCAATATGCGTCTCCAACGGCGACAGCCCTATTCCGCGGTCTGCATCTTCCTCCGCGGCAGGAGGCTTACTCGAATCAACAAGGCTGTCATCTTCACTGACTTGAACTGAGAGGCTTGCTGCAGACAAAGTCTGGGTATCGTTGAACGTTAAAGATCCATGTGCGGTAAGATTAGTACTGGTCCCAGGGGTGGCTACTTCAAAGGCCCTTGGACATTGCGTATGATCTGACTCTCGTCCGACTACATCCGAGGGCCAAGTGGCGTCTGGCTGGTGTGGGGTTGAATATTGCGTGAGATTTTCCGTCACCGGGTGCTGGTTTGTGCGGGCGACAATCTCTTTCAAGGCCAAGAGCTCTTTCTGGAGATCCTGGATTTTGGCTTTGGAAGATTTCCCAACCTTTCGAGCATCTTCTGGATAGGTGCACGGGTGGCCCAATCCAGAACACCCACCACACCGGGGTCTAGCCGCATCGCACTTCACCTATAACAGATCAGCGAGCCCTCCATCAAGCCAAGTGACGGCAGTCACAGCGTCGCTGAGGGAAACACCACCTTTTTTGCGCGACATCGAAGACAAGTCCGGCAGATACCTGTGGATCGTCTCGCTCGTCTATCTCCAGGGCTCTTAGGTGGAGGCAGCTGGAGCCGGACATGTGTCTGTTCCTGGTCTTGATCCTGGTCTGGGAGAGATATCCGCGTATCGGGCATGGCAATGATTGTGGAGTGATAACTTGTCCAGAAAGATGTTTGAACATGCAGGAAGGGAGCAGAAGGTATCCGGGAAATAGGATTATCGGGAGTTATGTATGCGGAAACACGCGAACAAGCCTCTCAATCACGGGGTCTGCTACATTGCCGAGGCTTCGCCTCCATCACGGACATTTGAATGCCCGAGATCAGCGGTTCTTGCGGCAGTGTTATAATCCGGGGATCTTCCCAATGCCCAGGCCACTCGTGATAACCTTCCCAGGCTATGTATGTAGACCAAGCTTATTTAGAGAAGCGTAGTGAATGAAATGTTAAGTTCGATTCAGATTCGGATCGTTTTACCAACGCATTGTTTACGCAGCTCCCTTGACTGCAGCAGAAGTCGTCGCTAAGAGTCTTGCCTATCACTTTCGACTGGACACTTTCAGTTCCACCATCACATTGACGCATTGACACATTGACACATTGACAAGCTGACAATGGCACCAGGTATTGTGACAGATCTGCTCGACGGGCTTGACAAAGCTTCCGAGCCATACATCAAATCCAGTTACCCAGAACAGGAAACCGATTCCCTGCCAGCACTCCCCAAAACCAGCATTCCGCCAGCATCAGCATCAGCATCAGCATCAGCATACACCGTGATGGAAAAGCCACTTTTTGAGCCACGGCCATTGCGGATTGTCTGCATGGGTGCAGGGTACTCGGGGTTGATGATGGGGATTATCTTCAGCGAAAAGATGAGAGAGTGCAACTCTGAGTTTGTTATTTACGAACGAAATGCCGATCTGGGAGGAACTTGGCTGGAAAATAGGTGTGCACCATACGTCTGTGTATAATTGGAAGTAAACTGAGAGCATATTATACAGATACCCAGGTTGTCAGTGCGATATTCCAGCCCACAACTATGCCTATTCCTTCGAGCCAAATCCGGAATGGCCGAACTACTATGCCACCTCTGAACAAATATTCCACTATATGAAGAAGACGTCAACAAAATATGGGGTGGACCAATTGATGAAATTTAACCATGAGATTGTGTCTGCTATTTGGGACGAGCTGCAAGGAAAATGGAGGCTTAAGGTAAGGTATCAAGACCGCATTTTCGACGATGAGTGTGAGGTATTCATAAATGCGGGGGGTGTCTTGAAGTAAGCTTACCACCTGTCGCTATTTCTGAGAGGCACTGACCCGCGTTTATAGTAAATGGAAGTATCCTGATATTGAAGGGATTGCAGATTTCAAAGGGAAGCTGCTTCATTCTGCATGTTGGGATGAAAGTTACGACTTCACAGGAAAGAAGGTTGCAGTAATCGGCATCGGTTCCTCTGCAATACAAATCGTTCCCAAGCTCACCCGTGGTATGTTTCTAGCTACTTCAATATCCATGAGACGATGTTAATTGAACCACTAGTTAGCAGACAATTGACCTCGTTTATCCGCTCTCAAACGTGGATCTCGCCAGCGCCTGGTATCAACGAGCCTACTGGGAATGATCCTGAAATGGACAGCAAGTATAATTATGCACCTGAAGTTCTCGAAAAGTTCAAGCAGGATCCGAAATTCCTCCGCGACCATCGGCGATCCCTAGCAGATCGTCGAATCGACAACTTCAAGAGAACGATCGCGGCATCTGATGGGCAGAAAAAGGCCCAAGAACTATTTGCGCGAACAATGAGAGACCGGTTAGGGACCAGCGAGAAGGGAAAGATAATCGCAGACTACCTCATCCCTACTTTCCCAGTAGGTTGCCGTCGACAGACCCCAGGTCCTGACTTCCTGGAAGCCTTACTTGAACAACACGTAGATGTTAGGTGGGATGATATAGCAAAGATCACCGAGAAGGGCATTATGACAAAGACCGGGGAGGAGCTAGAGTTCGATGCCATTGTCTGTGCTACCGGCTTCGACACTTCTTTCCAGCCCTCGTTTCCAACTATTGGAAGGAATAGCGTCTCGTTAGCAGATAAATGGAAAGATGCTCCTCCGGAATCCTATTTTGGGATCGCGATCCCCGATTTTCCAAATTATTTCAGTAAGTCTTGAAGCTAGTCGGTTCGATATCAGGTCGAGGCGTTTTCTAACATGATATAGCATTCATTGGCCCAAATTCGCCCATCTCAAACGGGTCTTTAGTGCAGGGCATCCAGATAACTGGTATCTATATCTACAAATGTATTAATAAGATTCAAACGGAGAGTATACGTTCACTGGAAGTGACAGCAGACGCAACGCGCGACTACAATGAGCACGTGCAAGAATACTTGAAACGTACCGTCTGGGTCGGGAACTGTCGTTCATGGTATAAACGAGGCACAAAAGATGGCCAGGTTGTCGCTATTTATGCAGGCACCTCCTTCCACTTTATAGAAGCCATTAAAAACTTGAGATGGGAGGATTATAAGATTGAACACATCTCTTGTGGTGACGGTGGAGGCTCGAACAATCGGTTTGCTTATCTTGGGAATGGTTTCACGTTAAAAGAAGCGAACGCGGGAACAGTGGGGGCTACACAGACATTAAACTTTGAAGAATATTGGGATCTAATGGTTTTACCTAGACTTTATAGTTAGAGTTTCAGAGGGGTCTTGTGAGTCATATCGCCACTGTCGTTCACCGGCAGGGACACTCTGAAGGATTGTTGTAGTCATTAGTTTCTCGAAGTAGTAAGAGCTTGAACCAGAGACAACAGGTTAGGCCAAACCGCGATTTCTCACTTCCTTGTCCAACCAAAAGAATTAGCTAAGTATTATGGAAAAGTGAAAATTGATAATTTAAATGCCTTGAAGTACGTACCCCTAATATCAGTTTTTGGATACCTTAATTACTATAGTTGGGCTCTACAGTGAGAGAGTGATTATTTAGCGTACAACAAGCAAATAGCCGTAATCTGTCTAGAATTGTACTTAACTTTGAGATTTTAGTTCACGGGTCTCGTATTCCGATGTTGCCAATACCCCACCTTTACATCTCACGGAGACGGAGATTCATTACCATGAAAATACAGGTATATATATTACCACGGGACCCACGTAGGTGCGACTTTCAAGGTCGAGGATAGCTTTTTTTATTAATTCTAGTGCCCATTCCCTCACCCGTCAGACACGTCAAACACGTCACGCACATCTTGTATTCATTCATTTGCATCGAAGCCACTTGAGATAACAGATCATACCCGCCATGCCTCCAAGCCAAAACTCCATCAAGCTTGCCGTGCTTGACGACTATCAAGGCATTGCGGCACTCCATTTTGCGTCCCTGACGCCATCCGTTGAGGTCAAAGTCTTCCACGAAACCCTCCTGCCCTATAATCACCCTTTGGCCTCTGACGAGGCAAATCGGGAACTAGTCAACCGTCTGAAACCCTTTACTATCATCTCTACTATGCGTGAGCGCACCCCATTCCCTGCCGCGCTGCAGGAAAAACTCCCTAGCCTCAAGTTACTTTTGACAAACGGCCACCGGAATCGAGCTATCGATATGGTCAGCGCAAAGAAGCTAGGGATCCTTGTGGCTAGTGCAAAGGGCACTGGGCGTTCAGACTCCTCCATCAAGAAGAGCAAGAGGGGCCCGGATAGCACCACACAACATACGGTTGCTATGATCCTTGGTCTTGCAAGGAATCTTAGCCTAGATGATAGAATTGTTAAAGAAGGCGGCTGGCAGACGCAACTGGCTATCGGTCTAAGTGGCAAGGTTTTTGGGACAGTAGGCCTAGGGACATTAGGTATTAGTGTAGCGAAGATTATGTATTCTGCTTTTGGGATGCGTATCATAGCTTGGAGTTCAAGCTTGACGCAGGAGGCTGCTGATCAGAAGGCTACAGAGGCGAGCCTGCCTGTTGATACGGATGGTGAGAAGACATTTTTAGTAGTCGGGAAGGAGGAGTTATTTAAACTGGCGGATATTGTGAGTATACATTACGTTCTTTCGGAACGCTCGAAGGGAGTTGTAGGATCGGCGGAATTAGCGCTGATGAAGAAGAGTGCGTTACTTATCAATACGTCAAGAGGGCCACTCATTGATCAAGACGCTTTACTAAAGGCCGTGGAAGAGGGTAGAATCAGAGGGGTTGCACTCGATGTCTATGACCTGGAGCCTCTTCCAAAAGCTAGCAAGTGGAGAGATATCAAATGGGGGTCAGGTGGGTCATCTCAAGTGCTTTTGAGTCCCCATATGGGATATGTAGAAGAAGAGACTGTGAATAACTGGTATGATGAGCAGGTAGAAAATATTGAGAAATGGCTCAAGGGGGAAGAGCTTCTGAACATCTTGAATTAGCAATAGGACACGCACTCTTGGAATTATTAGTAATTCAGCTGTTGTAGTTCTACGACTACTAGGTCAAATCAATTGAGAGCTTGTTAATAGATTAGAGAAGGATAAGATAACTTAGTCCTTTGAAAGGGCTACTATTCAAGGTCTAACAATATAGGCCCTACAGTAGTACAGCGATTGGAGCCTGGTGTCATTTGGTATTTGACGTCAACTTCCGGCGTCCGTGCACCCCCCATCCCTTGGAATCCCAGGTTCCTTGGCAAGTCTTGGCCTACAGCATAAGAGCATAGTTGGAGTTAAAGGTTAAAAAATAGAGAAACAATATAGGAAGAACTATATTAGAAAGCGCTTATATAGGCTAATATAAAGTATTATAGGGGTTAGGGTTTGAGGTTTGGGTTTATTACTATCTAGAGCTATCTTGCTAATTGCTTTATTTAAATATAGTTTTAATGCTATTCTCTTCTAACATATTAAGTATTAGTCCTCTATTATATATAATCCTCTAAGGGTATTATAGGGTAGTTGAAATATGCTCCAAGTACTAAAGGGTTGTTTAGGCGTAGCTAGGGTGCTCTAGGGTAGTCTAACTATAGTTGTGGTGCTGTAGAGTAGTTCAAATATAGTTATAGTTTTATAGGATAGTTTATATATGCTTAGGGTGCTACAGGGTAGTCTAGGTGTAGGTCTCTGGGAGTATAGTAGTTAGTTTAACCTGCCCGGCGGGGGAAATCGCAAGTAGGGTAGTCTAGGTGTAGGATTAGTGCCTTAGGGTTTGAGGTTTGGGTTTATTACTATCTAGAGCTATCTTGCTAATTGTTTTATTTAAATATAGTTTTAATGCTATTCTCTTCTAACATATTAAGTATTAGTCCTCTATTATATATAATCCTCTAAGGGTATTATAAGGTAGTTGAAATATGCTCCAAGTACTAAAGGGTTGTTTAGGCGTAGCTAGGGTGCTCTAGGGTAGTCTAACTGTAGTTGTAGTGCTGTAGGGTAGTTCAAATGTAGTTGTAGTGTTATAGGGTAGTTTATATATGCTCAGGGTGCTATAGGGTAGTCTAGGTATAGGTCTCTGGGAGTTGTGACGGCACAATCAAGGCATAGGTCGGTCGCACTAAGTTCCAAGAATCGAATGTCTTTTAAAATCTAAAGCTAAGGTTCTAAGGTTTACAGGTTCTGCCCTTTTATTAAGTTTGGTCGATTACCCCTGAATACCCCTGCTAGTAAGATTAATGTAAGCAAGGGATATATTAGAGCATAACTCGTGACATTACCCCTCCCCTTTAAATAAGAGTAGGTTTGCCCTTAAACCTTAGAAAAGAAAGGTATTCTAATCCTAATTGCTAGTACTTAGCCTCTTTTTCTAATTAATAGCATTAAAGCTCTTAGACTCTCTAGGTGTCGAAATTGTACTAATTGTTACTGCGCCTATATCTATTAGATTAGTAGTAGTCTTTGGGTTCAGAATATATAGCAAAGTAGTTGTTTTTAATAAGAGTTACTAGGCTATCTTAATAAACTTAGTATATATCCTTAGCAATATAAGTTATTATGCTAGGCAACTACAGATAGTAGTATTAAGTCTATTATAGAAGGTCGAGATTTTATTAATATCTAGCTACTCTTGGCCGCCTGCTTCGTATAGAGTCCTTTTAAATCTAGCTATATAGGCAGGAAGAGGGTTGTTGCCTTGTTTAAGGGCATATAGCTTGTCTTCTGCCTCTAACTGTTTATTTGGATTATTATAGACTCGTATAAGCTAATCAAGGATTGAATTATAGTTCTATTACTACGTAGCCTCTATATACAATAATTGCGGTAAAACCGTTGCCTAGACAGAAGAATCAAGGTTTAAGTAGACATAGTAGAATTAGGCAGTTAAGTCCCTAATTGCTAGGCTATCTACTCTTAACTTTGCTTTTATTAAAAGTAACTAAGTATTAAACTTATATATATTGCTAGCAAATTTGTTAGGATTAGGGAGTTTTAGTTATATACGCAACGGCTAGTCTTAGTTTATTATCTAGATAGTAATAATTGCTACCTATAGGGTTACAATTTCTTGTTATAGAAGGTTAAATTCATACTCTACCCGAGCTAGGAAGGCGTCTATTCTAAGGGGTTCAGGGTATTCTAGGCAGAATTAAGCTTTCTGCCAAACGTTAAGTATATAAAGGTATTCTAAGTAGAATCAAGCTTTCTACAAAACAGCAGTTAGATAAGTGTTCTAGGCAGAATCGAGCTTTCTGCTAATAGTAGCGTAAGGGATCTAGAAGACTAGATATTAAGTATAGAATTCTATTATTGTACTCTAAGGGCATAAACAAAGCCTTTGCCGTTTGTATTATAATGCCTCTTTAGGCTATGCTATAACAAGCTTTAGATAATATAATAGTATAATCAAGGCATAGGTTAGTTATACTAAGTTCCAAGAATCAAATATCTTTTAAAATCTAAAGCTAAGGTTCTAAGGTTTATAGGTTCTGCCCTTTTATCAAGTTTGGTCAATTACCCTTGAATACCCCTGCTAGTAAGATTAACGTAAGCAAGGGATATGTTAGAGCGTAACTCGTGACAGGAGTATAGCAGTTGATTTAACCTGCCCGGCAGGGGAAATCACAAGTAGAGTAGTCTAGGTGTAGGATTAGTGTCTTCTATTCCCTAGGGGCTATTAATGTTATAGCTATAGCTTTAGACTTTGTAAGTGCTAGGGCTATAGAGGAGTCAAGCTATTAGACTTAGACTAGGTTTAAGAGCTTCTATAGGCTCTTATATAACTATACTATTTCTTTTTCTATTAGTCCCCCTGCTAAGAATATAAGAGGCTTAAAGAAGAGTCTAAGGGCTTTGTATTTCCTTTTCTTTTCTAAGGCTACTTCTTTAAGTATTTTGTAAATATCTTCTTTGCTTAACTCTTTGTTTATTACTACTATCTAGACGTTAGGGTTTGAGGTTTAGGTTTATTACTATCTAGAGCTATCTTGCTAATTGTTTTATTTAAATATAGTTTTAATGCTATTCTCTTCTAATATATTAGGTATTAGTCCTCTATTGTATATAATCCTCTAAGGGTATTATAGGGTAGTTGAAATATGCTCTAAGTACTAAAGGGTTATTTAGGCGTTGTTAGGGTACTCTAGGGTAGTCTAACTGTAGTTGTGGTGCTGTAGGGTAGTTCAAATATAGTAGTTTATATATGCTCAGGGTGCTATAGGGTAGTCTAGGTGTAGGTCTCTGGGAATAGGGCAGTTGATTTAACCTGCCTGGCAGGGGAAATCGTAAGCAGGGTAGTCTAGGTGTAGGTCTCTAGGAGTATAGCAGTTGATTTAACCTGCCTAGCGGGGGAAATTGCAAGTAGGGTAGTCTAGGTGTAGGATTAGTGTCTTCTATTCCCTAGGGGCTATTGATGCTACGGCTATAGCTCTAGACTTTGTAAGTGCTAGGGCTATAGAGGAGTTAAGCTATTAGACTTGGACTAGGTTTAAGAGCTTCTGTAGGCTCTTATATAACTATACTGTTTCTTTTTCTATTAGTCCCCTTGCTAAGAATATAAGAGGCTTAAAGAAGGGTCCGAGGGCTTTGTATTTCCTTTTCTTTTCTAAGGCCGCTTCTTTAAGTATCTTGTAGGCGTCTTCTTTGCTTAACTCTTTGTTTATTGCTACTATCTAGACGTTGTAGTAGTACTAGCTTAATCCTAGGAGAGTTAAGAAATCTGCCCTTAGGGCTCCCTCTTGGCTAGTCCCCTGGCTTACTATTGGTTCTTCTTTTACTTAGAGGTCCTCCCGGCTAGAAAAGGTTTTTATAAAGGCACAAGTAACCTAGTTGTGTCTAGAGATCTATTTCCTTATAGCTGCTCTATATATGTCCTAGTAGCTTATACCTAGGGCTGCTCCACAGCTACTATACCTTGCGTTTAGGGCACAAAGGGTAAGTAGTCTAGTCCTTAGGGTTTCTATAACCTCCTGGTCGCTAAGCTAGTGCTAGGTTTAGAGGGGCATTGTCTTTAGCTATAGGCGTCCTAGGTAGCTAGAGTTCTTTTGTCTAGCTTTCTCTTAGCCTAGGTTTAAAAGTCTTTAGAGTATTTTGAGTCGTAGGCTGTTTTCTTCTTTTAGGACTTCTTGGGCTATTTTCTTAGAGAGGGGGTCTATAGTCTAGGAACTACTTGGTTATATAGCTTAGAAGATTGGCCTTAACGTTTCTTAGGCTGCCTTATATAGCCCTAGGGTAACCGCGGCGTGTAAGGGGATCCCTAGGCCTCCTTCTTTT
>JAPZPC010000161.1:0-86828 GCA_037952705.1 Haplographium delicatum
ATCTTATTCTTTAGGTGGTGGGGTGGGGAAAAGTGATCGACTCGGTGATATGATCGACTCGGTGGTAAACCACGTTAATATAAATATATTTATTATACTTCTTCAATTATTAATGGTTGTGATTGATTCTGAAAGTCTTCCCACGGTTCCTGGAGTTGCTAATACCGCATCGCTTGGAAAAGCCGCCCCACTCATAACTGGAAATTGCAGTATCAACGAACAATGAGTGTTTTTACCTATCAAGAAGGTTCTTGCAACCATTTCAGATACTCCATTTAAATATTGATATATATCACATCTCAAATTTTCGTAATATATAAACGCTTCAATATGCCTCAGTCACATTTCCCAATGATACGTTGCAGAGTGGGGCGTGTAATATTGGCTTGGCTCGCCTAAATAGGAATCTCTGACCTCACAAGAACTGAATCAGGGGCTATTTTCGCACACAAGTCGGTGCGGCTGAACAGCTAATACCTCTTGTAATTCTTAAATCGTGCAGCGGGATGACCCGCCATTTATCCATATGGAGAAGAACAATTTGTGGAAATTGAATGAAGACAATGCGCCATGTCATTGGCTGTGCAGAGACCATGCACGTCCGTGAGGCTCTGCAAATGCCCTTTTGAGGGAGAAGTGACTGCACCTCTTCGGAGAGGAGGCGGTCAAAAACAGAATAGAGTTACCTCGAAGACGCACAATGTATACTAAGTCTTTGTGTAAATGCTTAGCAAGCTCTTTGTGGCGGCTTTGGGTTTTGGCGAAGGATACAAGTAGGACTTACTTTCCCATCATATTTAGATTGACTCAGTAAGGCTTCAGGTTCTAGTTACTATTATTTCATGGTGAATATACGTCACTCGTTTACTTAGATTTTGATTTATTAATCCATACATTCTTTTCCTCATTCTGCAATATGCTGCACTCACTCCTTTCACACGCCGGTTTAGTAGTGGTGCTGCTCTTTGCCCACCAAGCCTATGCTTTCTTTCCTACTGACATACGCGAGAACATCGTTGGAAATGGCGGCGTCTCCCATGTCAAGCAGACAGAGATCGTATGGAAAGATCTTGCTTTAAACACATACTTCCCATTTCTGAATGGTGTTTTCTCCACAGCTATGGAAGCCGCAATGAAGACTGTCACAGATGCCAACGCTGCTGTTGACGATAACCAGATAGAATCGGCACTTCACTTTGATGGAGAGAACTTTATCGGCGGTCAAGCGCGATTAAGATCACTGATAAGTGATGTAATAACCAGTCTTGCGAACCAAGACGCTACCAAAGCCAGACAGTCACTTGGTGGCGCATTACATACTTTGCAGGATTTTTACTCTCATAGGTCAGTTATTTCAGTCCAAGATGGCGCGATAAAATTCCTAATGCTTGTAGCAATTGGATCGAACTTGGATATAGGAGCCCGAATCCTCTCCTAGGAGGCGCTGATGATCTTACATTTGCTGGACCCGGCGAAAAAACCTGTACTTCTTGTTCAGGTGGCGCTTCAGCTTTTGTTTTTAACACTCTCCTCCCCGTACAAGTACGACTAGGCGATCTTTTTGCCAAAATCATAGGTGGCTTGGTTACTAAGGTGACTGGTGCCGAGATTGTCATCCCAGGGGTGAGGGCTTGCGAGGACTGCAGTACTAATTCGGATATCGCGGAGAGTTTGACGAGTGGTTATTACTAGTGAGTCTTGAGTCAAGTCACTATAAATCGAAAACTCATTTGAATTGACTGACTTTCTATTTAGTGGTGAAGATGCAATACCTATAACAGGCAAATGCCATCACGGAGTAAGTATTTCCTTTGGACTAGACTATCATCAAAACTTCAAGCTCACAAAGCCGCAGGGTTATTTCGACAATCCGCTCTCCACTCTCTCCCATTCATCTATAATCTCCGGAATCGAATTTATTGAGGGGTCCCTCTTATTGCCACCGACTGGAATCAACAAAGATAGCTTGGCATGCGACTGGTCTCCGCATAATTTCTACCACAACGACGCCGTCACCGTATCCCAACTGGCTACTAAGAAGTTTATTAACGACATTGCAAGTGCTGAAGGTGTTACTCAGGCTCAACTAGAATTGTTATTTGGGGTAGGAACAACGTTTGCGTTCGTTATGGATACTACTGGTAGTATGTCTGATATCCAAGCATCTGTCGCCGCACAGGCGATCCAAATTGCAACTGATCGACTTGGAAGCTCAGATAACGTCGACTTGTTTATTATTTCACAATTCAATGACCCAGACACCGGACCAGTTCAAGTAGTGCCTGATATTACGAGTTTTACGGCTATTATGGATGGTCTAACTGCCACTGGCGGAGGTGATTGCCCGGAGCTTTCTATGACAGGTATCTTAGGTGCTATTACACAAGTCACCGAGGAGACTCAATTATTTCTCTTTACTGATGCCGCTAGTAAGGACTTTGATTTGGAGGATCAAGTCATATCTGATGCGTTGGATAAAAATGTTCATATTAATATTTTCAAATTCGATAGCAACTGCGATGATGGATTGGCAAAGCGAGTCGATTCGGCCAGTGACGCAGTTTACGGCTCGCTCGCTGCTGCTACAGGAGGCTCTTATCATTCACTCCCTCGAAATAATGTGAGCAGCATCAGCTCGCTGCTTACCGTATTGACGGCGTCCAACTCCAACCCTGTACTCAAGATCAGCGACACTGCTGTCGCGTCTTCTAAAACCTATAGCTTTTCGGTCGACAGCCTGATGTCCCAAATATCAATTTCAATCGCCGGAGCTGGTGCGGCTCTCGAATATACGAGCCCTGGTAGTGCTATTCCAGCGGCAGATATCAGCACCGTCACCCTCGCCGATGGAGTCCACATCACCATAACATCTCCTCCGGCGGGAACGTGGGAAGTTACTATCACTGGTACTGGATCTTTTAACCTTGACATCTCTGGTATCAGTCCTCTCCATTTCTCGGTATTCGACTTCGTTGAATCTCGTGGAAGGCCAGGTCACACGGGCTACTTCCCTATCGCCGGTCCGCCACCCTATAACGAGGATATAGCTGTGATAGCCCGACTCTTCGGATCTTTCAATTCTGCAACATTCGAATTTCAGAAACCGGACGGATCATTCATCACTACCCTCTCCCTCGCTCCTGGGTCGGGTGAGTATGGTTTCCCCGACACTGGCACCTTCTTTGGTGTCCTTCTCCTCCCGAACGAGCCCTTCTATGTCTATGCAACTGGCGTTGATAGCGAAAGCCAGCCATTTCAACGTCTCCTTGATACTGTCATCAACCCTGTCTTCAGCAACACATCATACAATATTGGTACATTGGATCCGTTAGATCTGGGAGCATTTATTGACGTCGAATTGAATGGGACATCGAACGGAACGTTGGCAAATAGCACAGGTTTCAGTACTGGTACGGGAGGCATTAGCCTTGCAACTTCCTCGCCGGGTCTGTACTTGAATGTTACATCTACGCTAGCTCTACACTCGGTCACTGAGATGTAAATTATCCGCTTCCTTCCTCTTTCCATGACCTTATTGCCCCTTTCTTGAGTTGAGCATTCCTGCTAATACTAAACAGTGTTTACACCACGACCACAGTATGCCCAGTCACAGATCATGGAAATGGCTTGACAACTTCTACCATTACACTCACGTCTACAATCACAAATAAGTGCACCAAGTGCATTCCAGGCACATATACTTCATATGAGTGCGACTGCAAGCCAGCAAGTGCCAACCTGTAAGTTTCACATTTACGCTTTGTTCGTTTTCGCTAAAGAAGTTTCAGCGTGGCCCTCACTGGCTCCGGCAACCCAGGCGCAACGCCCGCACTGACTAAGCAATTATTCATTTCTAGTTCTGGCGAGGTATCAGGAAACATCAACACGAAACTGGGAGCCGCCTCATCTAACCCTCCCTCTCCCACTCTTGTCTCTGGTTCTTCAGCAGCCATAAACAATACCGGTAATTCAACGGCCACAGTAGCACAAACGACAAAACCTGCAGCTACCTACGTTCCTGGTTCTATTGCAGCCAGTTTGAAGGGTGAGTTGGGATTGAAGATATTTTGGATATTGGTTGCTCTTGGAGCAGCTCTTGGAGCTCCGATTTGGAATGGCGAGGGTTTTTGAGTGACGGGTAGGCTTGCGGTGAAGTGAGATGGATAGGCATAAATTCAATGTCCTAATAAATGTCCTTCTTTTAATGAACTCTTAGTAGATGTTTTAAGAAAGAGAGACATGCTTTTTGATTACATTCCCGAATTATGAGACTTATATTAGAATAAAAGCTAGGAAATATAGATAACGTCTATATATTTAGATGTGCTTCATTTCAATTCTGGCCCCATCTTCCTTTCGGGTTGGTATAACTTCACTTGTACTAATAATAGGAATTGCTATATCGGCCGCTTTTTCCATCTCAACTAAATGTCGACCATCAGTGGTCATGTGTAGCATGACTTCGTCACCGAACAAATCCCCCATCTCTTCCATTGTTTTCCCTTTTGTTTCCGGAAGGAAAAAATAGATAACTATTGTCGATACAATGTTACAACAAAACCATATCATATACATCTTCCATTTGATATTTTCAAACCCGGTGGCCGCTGGGGTGGTATAAGTTATAGCTCCCAAGAAATATGCTGCCCATCCTAATGATATTCCCTTCGAGCGAATGGTTGTTGGCCAAATTTCTGACATGTATACAAACGAAGTGGCATCAAGGCAGAGATCAAAACAAGTGATAAAGAGGAAAAGGAAAAATACTGCTGCAGAGTTGCCTGCCTGACTCTTCGTTCCAAGATATTTACGCTGGATAAGAGCCTCTGCAAGAAGACATACTGCAGTAGCAGGATAACCGATTACTAGTGATCAATATTAGTGTGAATGATATTTTTTAGTCCAGTTCCACTTACGCAGTAGCTTTCTTCGGCCTGTTTTATCCATAATGCTTGAACTGAATGCAATTCCAATGGTGCCACACAGAGTATATAGTGCATTCAATAGCAATGGAATGGACTTAGTTAGACCAAGAGATCCGTAGATGAGGACCTTGTAGTTACCAATGCCTAGGACGCCGGTGCTTTGAGCGGCAAACAGAAGAAAGATAGTGAGCAATGATCTCTTTCTCCAACTTGGGTTGCTGAACATCTGCCAGTACGAGATACTAAAGTTCTTGTCATATTCAACTTGCTTAACAATCTGTACATACTCCGCCCGAGAGGCTGTGTCGTCGGAGTTAGGGTTTGTGTCCCTATGGAGTCTCAAGATAATGGTCCATGCTTCATCCATACGATTGTTCCAGATAAGCCATCTTGGGGGTTCGGGAATGAAGAATATGCCGCAGCACATGAACAGTGGAGCCACGCATGCAAGGGCCAGCGGTAGACGCCACTGCAAATCATTATTTCTTGAATAGTAAGTCCCAAAACTGATCCATGAAACCAAATTAGTCCCCACTGCTAGAGCTAATGCAAATGCACCAACAAGTAGGCCTCGAGAATGTGCAGGCGATATTTCGCTGATATAGAGAGGACCTAATGTAAGGATCATCCCTAAGCCAAGACCTTGGATAAATCGCGTTACGATGAGCATCGGGATATTTGCTGCTCCAGCGACCAAAGCACTTCCTATCAATGATAGCACTGACGCTCCAAAAATGGCCTTTCTGCGTCCAAGCCAATCGCTAAACCAGCTTTGGAAAATAGCTCCAAATCCAGCACCGGCATAGAAGAGACCGTTTATAGCGCCCAAAATACTGGCCGCGTGGCTGCTTCCCGCTTTTTCATAGTTGTATGAGTGATCTCTTTACCAACATACGTAGCGCTCAATAACTTACAGGTCAATCTGAAATATAGATAGAAGCCTGGTTGGCCCACGCTTGATACGAAGACGCTGAATGCGAAACCGTATGTGAACCCTCCTGCAGCAACAAATAAGACAAGAAGGACGTTCAATCGATTAAGTTTTTTCATAATGTTTGAAGAAAAGATTTTATTCGTCAATAATACAATTCAATGAGCGAGAAGAGCAAGATATTATTTCTTGCACTGGACTTTCCTATCCCTATATGCACCTGTTTGTCATGTCCTTTCCAAATATTGAACGAGGTTTAGTTTGTGTTGGTCAACGCATTACTCCACATTTGTTTGTGCCGAGTTGAAGGTGGAGGGCGGGTATTAATATACGCGCTCTCTTACTCTGAAGCTGAGAATTCTTCTAATAGTTCTGGCTTGCTGGACTTTACATTTAACTCCGTCTACCCCACTCTTTCTAAACTCAAAAAGGAAAGATTCCAGGCGTAAAAGACGAGAAGGCAGATGCCATGTACGTATCACACACATACTCTGATACTATTGGGTGTTGAATGGGGCCTGGTACACGCGCCTCTTATCCGCTCGCAGTTCATGACTGCCTAAGTAGATGCGAATGCGTAGAAAATTGAACCGATGCAGAGAATTGGGGAGCTATATTCAAATTAATTTAGATCAACAGAGAACCTCTGGGCTAGCTTGAAATATTTTCTTTTATCTAAACCAACAAGGAAGATTTCTAATACTTCTGTAGCTTACTGTTTCCAAACCACAGTATTTTCACGCAGCAATTGACGGTGCCTTTCAGTTCTTTCATATATCAAAGATGGCAGACACTCATCTAGATACGCATCCAAAAAGGACTGATTACCAAGGAGAGCCATTGTCTGGCCCTGGTATTCTATGGATTAATTCAAAGATTACCCATCCCGATGAAATCTCTGAAGGGTTGTTTGAGCAGTGGTATGAACAAATACACATCCCTGATATCATAGCAGCAAAGCCTGGTGGAATAATAGCGTCTTGGAGGTATAGATGTCTTGATTCAACAAGAGATGCACCATTCCTTGCCATCTATAGTGTCCCGGACCTTGGGTTTCTGCAAAGTGACGAGTTTAAGACTATTCCTATGACGAACGAGATGCTACCAGACGGCGGTCCCATCCATCGGTTTGCATCTTTTGATGCCCGTTTTTACGAGAGTGTCCAAATTTATGAAACAAAAAATAGCAAGCCAGGTATGCTTTTATTATAAAGTGCAAGAATTCTGTTTACTCTTAACAATTTAAACCCAGGTCGAGCATCCTTGCTCATCTCTGCGGCTATGGAGCCTGCCGATATCAAAGAATACGATGATTGGTACCGCCAAGAGCATCTTCAACAGATTTCTCAAGTCTCAGGCTGGCGCCGAACCGGACGATATAGACTTGTTTTCAAAAAGGAGACGATTGGTGCTCTAGATTCCGAAAAAGCTCCAACTTGGTTAACCTTGCACGAGTTCGAGGAAGGCAGCCTACCACCGACAGATAAACTTGCGTCTATACTACCGCAGACCGAATTAACCCAGCATGTTATGAGCAGAGCTACAAAGGTAGATGTAGCGCAGTTTGCTTATTTGAGAGGTTTCGGAGATCTCACAGCAAGTATATAGTCAAGGTGGATCTTACATAGTCAGAAAGGGACTACTATCATTTAGTAATTTAAAAAGCTTTATACATTTTTGACCTTATAATCATAATCATAAAAATGCTTGAAAAAAATCTTGGCCCTTACACTTCGGACTTACATCCAACTGAAGCCAGTCCTGCTAAGAAACTTGATAGATAGCAGAACATACTATTGGAAAAGCCGGTGGTATCTTTGATTTAGACTCATACAGCTGATGACTATTCAATAGCCTATTTAGAATTCCAACGGCTGCGACAAAGTATCCATGATATTTTCCCAGATACTAGAATCACTATCAAATAGATCTGCCGAAATTTGTGGATCTATACTATTCTCAATTATATTCTGACCTTTGACTCCACTAGTAGACCAATCCATGTAAGGTTTATCGTTTGGATTGGGAGAGCTGGACACGAAGTCGGTCATATCTGTTGGCGATATTTGTTCCATTCGTATTGAAATTCCTCCTGATGTATCGCCGAAGGTTTGATAACTTTGCGCTGGAGGATTTCTTCCATAACTGGTAGTACTAGTCTCATTGGCATCTCGGGATTCTTGAACTGGACTCATCTGACAGTGATGCTTTTGCTGATAAGAGAGATTTGTCAAAGCCATTGTTTTTGTCCCGTCTGTTTTTCGCGCTTGAATAGCTCGATACTCTCCGATAATATTGAACAAGATATCAGACATTCGTTTAGCTGGAAAATATGCAATGGCATGTGCATGTAATGCCTCCGCAAGGCATTGAAGATGTAGCAAAGATTCCGATTGACTCTTCAAGCTTTCGGTAGATATTCCTTCGACTATTGCGATTGCTGCTGTTGCTGCGTGCTGCATCCCGGTAACAAACATGGTTCTGATATCAAATCTTTGACAGTATACACCAAATATCTGTGCGATTATAATCGCGTGGTCAAATGAGGCTTTCTGTGATATTCCCAATATTCCATCACACGAGTGTTTTGCGTCATCTCCTCTTGCGGCAACATCAGGCTGTGACTGAGAGGTAAAGAGCCTATACAGCAGAACGAAAGTAGCGTGATATTGCTGACTACTTTTTTTAGCACTATCTTTGAGATTTTATTACTCTAAGAATCTTACTGCAAGAGGAAGTAGCTTAAAGGAGCGTTCTGAGAATTCTGTGGTGTCCATTTCATTTCGTCCGAGAGGTTAGAATACCATCTCTGTAGCTCGCAGTCCAAAGCTGCGACAAAAAAGAATCGGCTACGGTTAGAAAGTGCCGGTGATTGTACATCTTCTTCGGTGATTTTTGCTGCCAACTCCATGAGATTGATTAGGGCTTCATATATATCTGTCTCTATGGTTCTTTCAATTCCCACGGGATTAAAATTTCCTAGTCTTTCATTTTGTTTGGCTGTCTTTGGAACCGAAATATCTGAGATTTTGATGCTCGTGGGACGCCCAAGGAAAAGAGCCCAGTATCTATCTTCATGAATATCTTCCTATCTGGGGATATTGATTTCACACACCTATCAATTGTCACGCACGCCCATAGCGCTGTCCTTCTCACCTGTACCTCGAGCTCAGAGAGCCCCATCTGATCGCAGTCTCGATTGAGACCAAAGTCAAATCCTAGCCGTATCGCCATCCCTGATAGTATGTTAGCTATTTTGTAGAGTATCTGAGAAGTATTCAAGCACATCCATACCTGCAAATAGCCATCCTGTATTATACTTTCCAATACCACATTCTAAGTCTCCTAGCAACAGCAATGCTTGCAAAGACGGTATTCCTCCTGGCATCTCGAGTTCGAGATCAACAAGGCGCTTAGCCTCTTTATGTAAAATAGATTCACGGTCTGGAATCGCAAATCGTTGAACTCCGTATTTTGTCCTTTCTGCGTATCGATATCCGATAGCAAGGATACAGAGATGCAAGAATATCGAGTAATATATATTTTCGCCATTTTTCTTGTCCGTTTCAAAAGCTTGCCTATGCACCACGTGAATTACGGAATTGTAGCACATCCAGAACTGATTCATTAAATGATCGTGTGTCTGAGACGGGATGTTGGCAATAAAATCTCCTATTCTTTTCCTCTGGATATCTGATTTTGCTAATATCTCAGATTGGCTATCATCTGAAAATATATGAAAATTTGTTGTCCTTCCAAAAAAAGGAGCACTCCGGGCCCGAGTATCATAACTCGCAGAATCAGTTCGTAGTCTGTTTTCAATCGATTTTGCCCTTGCATCAGATACAGAGGCAAAGCTCTTCGGGGAATCAAAAGTAAGAGTGGCATTGGACCCATCCTCAATTTCGACTTCCCAAGGAGAAAGATGAGGTCGGCTGGTGTTTATATACTGCGTAGATCTTTGCGTTTGCTTAGATTGATTGGATATTAGTTCTGGAACCTTTCGTACCAGCGGAAGGGGTAACGACAGAGAGCTCTCTGACGGAATCTCCTGTCCTGATTGTATGATCATGCTTTCCAATGTTCCAATACGCTGCATAAGAGACCCTACATGTGCCTTGGTGATAGGCCTGAATGATATCAGTCAAAATTTACACATCCCTGGGTTAATTTAACCTTTTCCTATCATCATCGTCTACTATTACGCAAACCTTACCAGTCCGAATGCAACGATCGCACACAGTCTGGTCTTGTCCCTTTATGCACTTCGAGGTCCTATTAGACAATCCGATAAGGAGATAAACATATTGATACTTACTTTCGTGCGCCGTGCTCGACATCCTGCACAAGCAATTGAAGCCCTATATCTCTTCTTGGAAATTTGTGATGTCATATCTCGCTGTCTGGTATTGCTAGGTTTCAGAAACAGATGTCGGCGTCTTGGTTGTGTTGCGTTGGACAAAGTTGAATAATGGTGAGTAAAACTGGTTTATGATTGTGCTGTCTGGTGATACTTTGTCGAGACTGGCGTATCAATGTAAGTGGGGAAACAAAAAGGCTCAAATTCAAGTGGTGGGGCAAATTGGAAATGCGGGGTAGAGAGAAGACGGTGGTTAATTGGTGTAGCTCCAAGAAGACATATGCTGGAGCTAAAAACTAGTTCAATAGTTCAGCTTAAATCTTGGATTAACTTACCCGAATGTTAGGTATATTAATTTCCACAAATGGCCAGTGAATGCTTCCTACAATGGTAATTATTTCTTCTTTATCCAAACGTCCATCTTTCATCTAATGTGGCCATCTATCTACTATTGACTTGATGGAACAGCTAAAATCTCTCCAAAATTATTACAATGATCTCTCCAGAGGTTGCCATTAATTAGCCTCCCCAGATTCTCTCAGATTCAACATTACTGTTGACAAAATTAACTCATAATCTCATGACTTGGCTATCACATAAGTAAATCGAATCCAATAAGCAATGGATTTATCCTACTTTCCTCGGCCGATACAGAAAACAAAAATCTGATATAATAGAAAAGTGAGAAGTGTGACCCTGATAAACTCAACAGCATTATATAAAAAGATCAGAAACCAAAGCTCTCTTAGCCCGTGATGGTTAGCATTATGCACACCACAACAATAACAAGTCTAAAAGCTACTGCCGAGTCACACGTCTTTAGGGAACACAAATTAGATATTATAAATTACTTCATCTCTCCGAAAAGAGACTCCTGAGTATTGTAATTATATTCCAGATTTCCAAACCAATATTCGGGCGTTTCAGCTTTCGCAACTGACCATCCTTGGTCTAAAGCTTCTAGCACCTCTGTGGGTAATGGTCCCCTTTTCAAGGCTGTACAGTTGCTTTGCAGCTGAGAGAAAGCGCTTACACCTATGAGTATGCCGCTATCAAAGATAACGACTATCAGTCAGACTGATCTTACGAGTTTTAGAGATCTTAGAGCTTAAACCTACTCGTTCCCATTATTATTGCCACTATTTGCCATTTCTAGCACGCTATGGTGTATTAACCAGCGGAGAGCCGTCTCAACAAGTGTGAGATTATGGGCTTTTACAACTGGTTCGATAATCCTTAGTGCTTCGAGAGAAGCGTTCCGAAGATATCTTGCTCGGTATGTCTTATCGACTTGTGTAAGTTCTCTAACAGGCTCATTCTTTCTCGGATCTATAGCACTAAGCTTTCCAGTGAACAACCCCCCGGCCAATCTATAAGAAATTAATTAGACCGATTATCTGAACCGAAATTTTCTGCCATGGATATATCTTACGGATTATAGACTACAATATCTATTCCGTATCTTCTACAAGCTGGAACAAGTTCTGATTCAATTGATCGAGCTAGCAGGACCATTATATTAGCCTCATGTAACTTATTAAAGAATTAAATTTCGAGTATATACTTATTGCGTTATACATTACCTGACATACAGTTAGCCGTATCCAGCCTCTTTCGCTACAGGTGATAACTATTTCCGCCATTTCGAATGCAGTAAAATTACTCAGTCCAAACTCTTTGATTTTTCCATCTTTGTGTAATTGATTTACTGCTTCTAACGTTTCCTTGAACGGCACGCTTCGATCTGCTGCATGAAGGTAGAACAGGTCAATGGAGTTAGTTTTTAGGCTATCAAGGGACTCTTCAACCTTGGAGACGAGAGAATCATAACTGTGAAGTCCAGGTTGAACCGGATAAAGCTGTCAAAGTCTATCAATACCTAGCATCCGTTAATCTAAATAAGGTTTTGACGAACTTTCGTGGCTAGCTTTAATCCGCGTTCTTTCCACTGTGATCTCGCCGTAAATTCCTCTTGTTGGCCATTCTGATATAAACGTGAGGTATCGACTTCGTGATAACCTTCACTCTGAAAAAAGTCCAAGCAGTCATTAAAAGTTTTTAGTGATGTAATTTTGGCGCCCCATTTGGTATCCTACATTCATTCTATTAGGTAAAAATCGACTCAAACGAATCCTATTAGAATTGATCCTTACAGGGCCGAATGTCAACACTGCTGATGTTAGCTAGGGCTTCATAAATAGTGTGGTGATATTGAATACGGCCTAGTATTATCCTATTGTTCTTTTGTGGCTCTGATCGGGCCATCTTAAACATAAGACGTGGTCAACCTTGTGTGGCAGAGTAAAAATTAAATTAATCTCTTTTGCAAGGAATAATTTGTCTGATATGAATTAGAAGTGGACATAGGCCAGGCGAGAGAAAATTTTCTGCAGCATCTAGATCTAGGGCGGATATGTTTTCCTACTTCATTATCAATAAACTGAGAATTATTGCGTAAATGCTTCCTTTCTCTTTAGAGTTTACAAAGTATGTAAAGATGTGAGGCACGGGTGAATGGGTCAGCCATGAGCCAAGACCCCCGTAGGGAATTTTGTGAGTGGGCGTGAATTGATTTCCGACGCTAATATTATGGCCTAAGCGTGTATCGATTTCCGATACTAGCATTTAGAAGTTGTTTGGCTGTTCCACATACGCTAATACCTACGCAAATTAATTTTCCTAATTTAGTATTATTATTACGATCTTTTCACGGTAAGAACGAACCAAAAAGCTACTGAATCAGGAAGTTTAAATATTGTTTAGAGTCTATTCTTTGTAGTGTATTTGGGTGACCTTATAAGCTCTCTCTAAACAGTTATACTTATTTTGACTAAAACCCGGCTAACGTCATCCTGTAATGGGTCTAGTGATGCAGCCCAGTACGATTGAACTTTTATAAACGACCTTTCTTCTTCCTTGGAGTAATGGGGCTTACGTTTATACTATACTATATTTCGAATTCTATTTTCTCTTTGTTCGCAATAACCAAGCCCATTAAAATTAGTAACATACTCAAGAACATTATCATGCCTTCAACATCTACAAGAAGAGCTATTCGAGTAGCGGGCGCATCTGGAGGCTTCACTGACCGCCAACGCGCGATGCATGATTTGGCAAAATACTCAGATGTAGATGTCATCGTAGGCGGTAAATCAGACTTACCAAACGGAACTTTAGGCTACTAGCTAATATGGACAGATTGGATGTCCGAATGCACAATGACTGTCCATGGAGCAACAAAAGTTGCTAATCGGGAGAAGCTAGCTAAGGAAAATTCGGCGTCACCGGTTCCAGGTCTCTTTGACCCATGCTTCATGTCTAGTTTGCGTCCAGCCTTGCCTATTTTGGATGAAAAAGGTGTTAAATTAGCAGTCAACGCTGGAGCTAGTGACGCAGAGTTATTGGCAAAAGAGGTCAAGAGTGCTGTTGTAGAGCTAGGACTGAACCTGAAAGTTGCTTGGATTGAAGGAGATGAGACTATGGATGCTGTGACATCGTTGAGGCAGAAAGGAGAAAAATTCAAGAGCCTCATCGACGATAAAAATTTGGATGAATGGGGCTACGAGCCCATTTATGCACAGTATGGACTGTCACTCCTCGAAAATGAATCCGATTTAACTCATTAGATGCTATTTGGGAGCTATGGGCATCGCCGAGGCTTTCAAGCAGGGGGCAGACATTATTATTTGTGGCCGAGTGGCTGATGCAGCTCCTACCATCGGCGCCGCAGCTTGGTGGCATAGTAAGTAAACCGTTATCTGTTCCGATTTTGTCAAGACTTGCCTGAGGAGTATGAATTCTACTAGTGTTGATTCCTTTCTCAAGATATATCTTGTACATCTTAAATGATGTTTCAAAATTGTCATTAAACTTGATCGAGCCTAACTCAGAGATATTCTAGAATGGGATAACACGAACTACGATGCTCTTGCTGGATCTCTAATGGCGGGCCATCTTATTGAGTGTTCCGCCTATGTCACTGGAGGTTACTACTCGGGATTCAAGGATTTGTTCGCAGGCTCAGAGAACCTTGGATTCCCTATTGCTGCAATCGAAGAATCTGGGGATGCAGTTCTCACAAAGGAAGCAAACACCGGTGGTGAAATCTCGGTTGGGACTCTAACTTCCCAACTGCTTTACGAGATTCAAGGCCCCCTTTACTTCGGCTCTGATGTAACTGCTAATATCGAGCAAATCAAGTTTGAGCAACTTGCGAAAGACGAAGTAAGAATGACAGGAGTTAAGGGCCTTCTACCTCCACCCACGACAAAAGTCGGCCTTACAGGAAGAGGTCTCTACCAAGCTGAATTCCATTATCTTTTTGTAGGACTTGATATTAAAGAGAAAGTAAGCATCCTACACAGACAAACAGAGGTTTATTTGCTCATTTCACACAGGCTGCGTGGACAGAAAAACAGATTCGATATTCTATGCGAGATCATATTCATAAATTCTCACTAGTCAAGTTTCACCTCGTCGGATCATGTCCTGAAAATCCGGAAAACCAGGACTCTGCAACAGTTGACTTTCGTATCTTCGTTCAGACCAAAGATCCTTCTGTGTTAGGGTAAGTGAGAACCTCCAGATAAGTAGGTCCGATTTAAATATTTATAGCATGGGAAATATGAGCATGAGCGGAGCCAATTTCACCCGGTGGTGCATGGAGAACTTCCTGCAGAGTTGTCCAGGTGCGACCATCGTGCCTGATCAAAGGCAAGCCGGTGCAAAAAGCATTTATGAATACTGGGTTACTCTTCTACCACAGGATATGGTGCAACACAAAGCTTGTCTTGAATGGTCTGGCAAGTCCATCGAAATCCCTCCTCCAACCAAAACACATGTGTATCCTCGACGACAAAATTCTTATGAAACAAAGTCGCCTGTTGACCTATCAAGATTTGGCGAAACAACTCGAGGTCCCTTGGGCTGGATCGTTCTTGGGCGTTCCGGTGACAAAGCTAGTGATGCGAACATGGGCCTCTTTGTCCGACATGACGATGAGTGGGACTGGCTTCGCAGTCTATTGACAGTAGAAAAGATTATAGAGCTTTTAGGTCCCAAAGAATATCTTGGACATGGTATTGACCGATTTGAGATGCCAAATATTCGCGCAGTGCATTTCTTGCTTCACGATCATCTTGATCGTGGATTTAATTCTAGTTCATCTCTGGATGGGTTAGGAAAGAATCTGTGCGAGTATATAAGATCAAAATGGGTTGACATTCCAGCCAAATTTTTGGCGAGAGGTAAAGTCTAACGCACTTATCAGATAGTTACTAAAGATTATATTTTTAATGATATGATATACCCTGTCAGTTGATAGATAGAATGTTGCTCCTCAATTGATCTTAGTGAGATACTTTAAAATGCTACGTTTATTTACATTCTAGTTGTGTTCCCGAAACTGCTTTGTACGTTGGAATTTGCCCTTTGACCGAGATGTTTTCCAAATATATTAACTCGATTTGAAGACTATATTTCTATAATGGGCTAGTGGAACCGTACTTAAACACTTCTATAAGACCACATAGGATCTATGTATTGTAAGGATATTTAATAAGAGAGGAATCATCAGCTTTTTTCTCTTTTATGGCGACGCTGAGATATATTGTTTGACCTGTGAATGCTTTGGGAGGATAGCTCGCCACGTGTCTATTACACGGTCTACCCTCTTCGAAAACTCTTGGAGCAAGATAAATTTATTTAGACAGGCTTTATCTTTCACTCATTCATCTCCAGTGCCATCAGGATTCTGGAAAAATGCTTTTCACAGCTTTAAAAACCCTACACTCCGCTTTGTGCCCCTTTTCACTCCACCCCTTCACCTGGCATTCCTAAGCGGCATCAGCATTTATGTCATCGAATCAGAGAAAAAGTTAAAAAGACAAAAACTAATAAATAAAAGGTCCAACCAAGGAAAATAGCTTACCTTATTGCAATACCAGACGGCTTCGCACCCTTTACATCTCGATAACTTCTCCTCACCTTGCTGAGCACCACATGCGTGGCAGGCTTTAGAACCCTCGTCTCCCTCTCTCTGGCTCACGGCTCTTTCTTCTTCCAAACGACTCATCTGCAGCAACTTTTCCACACTCGTCGGAATGATCTGAAATAGCAACTCTATCAGCAAAACAATCACAAATCCCAAAGAAATTAAACAAACATACCTCCAACCCCCCAGCCCCCTCATTCCCGGGGATATCGACCAGGACAAAACCCTGTTTCTCACCGACGACACCACTCCTCTCGGCGCCTCTGATAACGACGGTCCAGCCCTTTTTGAAACCAGAGACGTCGTAGCCGCCGCCCAAGACGCCATCTTGCCGGATGCCGTCCGCCAGCTTGAGCGTGACTGCGAATGAGGCGCCTGTTCGGTCCTTGCATATGAAGGTCGGGTTGGATGATGCGGTCATATTATGGGATATAGTGCCGAGGAGGATGTGTTGAGAGGGCGTGGAGGGGGAGGGGGATGTGGAGAGGGGGCACAGAGCGAATGGGGGGAAGAGCATTGCGTTGGTGAAGGGCGAGAGGGGTGCCATTTTTTTGAGTGGGAGAGTTTGAAGTTTCTAGGGAGGGTGAGAGGTTGAGATGAGCTGAAAATGGGGCTTCTTAATAGTTTCGGCTGGTATATATATATATATTGTAGGGAATTTTTGTTTCCTAGATATAGAGCGCAGAGAGCGGTCTGGGGAAGGGGAAAATTCTTGACACATGTCTGAAACACGAGCCGTGCCTGTGCTTGCCTCCGCCGTCACGAAATCGATAACCGCAGGTTGTGGGAATTATACATTCAAATAGAAGTGTCATATCAACATGGATGTTTTACGTCGTTGTAGGGATCGTACTAGCGAATCTCGCTTCGGAAGTCTACGTAGCTAAGGGGAAAAAGGGGGAGAAGATTCACGTGATCTCATTATCTTCTACCTGTTACTATAGTCATCTCTTAGGTTGCCCAATCATGAAACGTATTATTATATCCACAAACTGCAAGGGAAGCCTTGCAGGAGAATCATTTATTCCATCTCACAATCAACTCTATGAAACGACAATTTCTTCCCGAACACCAACCAGGTCTATAATTTAAACGCCATCGTCGATGAAAATGGAATGAAGAAAATATCGCACTGCGTCTCTATATGCTAGTCGTCGCTTCCAACAATCCAAGCCGATGCATCTAGAGTCTATTGTATGTTGAAATTAAAGAAACAGATCATTCACACCTCCCTCATGTAATACTTTTATCAGACAGACAGGAGAATATTTACGATTCGTCATCTGTGTCTGGGGGATGGGGAGTTCCTTTAGGAGAGTTGAGCCTGGAGTTATTATGTTAGCAAAGGTAATTCACACGGACGAGGAATACGAACCATTCGATGTGTCTCAATCTGCGTCTAACCTCCCTCTCCTTCAACTCCTTCTTCGTCATCTTCTTCTTCTTTCTGGCCCTGAAAGCCATATCAGAACCATTATCCTCTGCACCACTGTTAACAGCGCTTGCAGTTGCGCTGCTAACAACACTGCTTGCCACACTGCTATTGAAACCGCTTCCGGGTCTACTATTATCCTCGAATCGATCTGCAGAGACAGCCAAGTGACCCTTATGTGTGACACGACCATCCGCCACGAACCACTGTTCTGGGCACAAGGCGCCAACGAATTCTTCGTTGTGAGAGATCATAACAACACCACCCTTGTAATCGCGAATAGCAACGGCGAGACCACCGAGGGAATCACGATCCAAGAAATTGGTGGGCTCGTCGAGGACGAGCAAATGTGGGTTGTTCCACATGGCACCAGCCAAGACAACCTTGACCTTTTGACCTCCTGAAAGACCAGAAATTTCATTGTGATTCGCAATCTCGGGGTCCAAACCAAGGTCTTCGAAGTGCTTTGAAATAACTTTTGGAGACAGCTCTCGGAAACCCAGACCCTCGCGCGAGGCTTCGTGATCATCGAACTCTTGAATCAATTTGTTGAAACCGAATTCAACAAGGGTTTCACGGGAGATTTGAGAATTGTACTTCGGGAGCATGCCAATCCATTTGATTTCGTATTGGAATGACTTCTTCCACTTTTGGCGGCCCATAATGGCTTCGATTCGGCGGCCGCCCTTTCCATCGCCTAGATCAACCATCTTTTCCATTTGTGCTTTGTCTTCGTCAGATAGAATACGAGTCTGTTTCATGTAAACTTCCCGGTCGTCACCGTTAGCGTAGCGCCATTGAAGGTATTGGTTAGGAGTTTTCTCCAAATGCATTTCGACGTGTTCGAGGGCATGCTGCTTGATATATCCAATTCGCAAGTTGGGGTGTTTCTCCACCCGGCCGACGGTAGGGATAGTTTCACCAGTAAGAAGCTTAATCAATGTTGATTTTCCAGCACCGTTTCCGCCAATGATTGCGGTTCGGGATGAGAGAGACAATTGGCATGAGACGTCGTGAAGAGATGGCTTTGAGGCTCCAGGATAGGTGTAGGAACAGTTCGTCATTCGGAGGATTGCTCGAGTCTGAGACTTCACGCCAGTAAGAATACCAGGAGGTGGAAACTTGAATTGAACGTTGGAGGCAGACAGGGTGTAATAACTCTTTGCCTCTGGTCTCTGCTTGACAAACTCTGCCAAGTTTCCCTTATAGCACTTCAACTTCTTTCCTGGTTCGTAGTGGTAGATGTCTGTGCAGACCTCGTCAAGGAAACCAGAATCGTGAGAAACGATCAAGCTGGTAATCTCAGTGTGAGATTTGAGATATTCTTGTAACCATTTGACATTTGCAACATCCAAGTGATTAGTAGGCTCGTCAAGGAGTAAAACGTCCGCCTTCATCAACATAGCTCTGGCCAAAGCCAACTTCATCTTCCAACCGCCGGACAGAGATCCAACCTTCTCGGATTGACGGCCGCCGGGACCAGCAGTGAAGCCAACCTCGGACAAAACTGCGGAGATACGCTCTGTTCCTTCCTTGCCAATTTCTGGATCCTTGGCGACAAATTCCAAAATGCTGATATCGGCGTCCTCTCCCTGATTGTGTTCAACGAAGCATGTTCGCAAGACATCTTGAGGTGGGAAACCTTCGAGTTTGCCAGTCGCAATACTACGCATGAGAGTGGACTTTCCAGCACCATTGCGACCACAGAGGCCATATCTATGACCTTTCAAGAGTCGAAGGTTGGTGTGTGACAATAAAAGCATTCCACCGTAGGCGAGGGAGAAGTCGGCATTGACAATTTCAATTTCACCGTCATCTTCCTTAGGTGGCTGTCCATATTTTCGGTGATCCTCCTCAATATAGAACTGTTGAACAGCAGTCCCAACTTTTTCAGCCGATCCTGGTTCTTTCATGATGTGTTCTAAATAAGGAGCAATTTTTGTAGAAATACGGGCAGTTTGGCGATGGTTAACATCTTCAGCTACCATGCTACAAATATATGGTCTGGCAAGCTTGAAAATATCGAGATCACCACCAAGTCCACCAGCTTTCTTAATTTCGGCCTCAAGTATCTTGGCAACGTCATCGGAGGTGGTTCTTGTAATGGCACCAAGAGCAGTATTTCCGTCATCTTCGCCCATGGCCTTATTGATGACGCTGACTGCTCGAGCAGCCATTTCTCTGACTTCAGGTAGGGAAGCACGATCTTCGACCGCCTTCACACCAGGTTTCAACTTTGGCAAGAAGGTCCTGGCCTCCACAGGATCATGGACAAGCTTTGTCAAGTTCTCTACGACAACGACCGTCTGTCTGAGGACTTCCTGGGCCGTGGTAGGAGTATTCAGGGACCTTTCCAAGAGAGGCGTGAGAAGAGCGAGAACCGGAGATGTAACAATAGCCACAAAAGTAGTTTGAGAAAGAGCATGGATTGCCTTTTGGAGAGTCTCGGTGGATGGATGTTGCATGGTAGCAATCAAGAGCGGAATGCGAGGAGCAACATCGTCATTCGAGAGTAGGGTAGTCAAAGAGGTCATTGTAGACACAGCTTGCTTCTCAACCTCTGCCTTGAGGTCGTGCATACCGGCCTCAACAATTGGGATTAATCCAGCCAACTTTGTTCCCATTGCCTCGCGTAAGATATCTTTATCATTAGCCTCCTCTTTGGTACCTCCAACTTCCATTTTTGCCTTGTCGGCCATTCGCTGGAGCAACTTATATCCGCCAATGGTTCCCTGCCATTTTCCAGATCGTTTTGCAAGATAGGTGCTGAGGGCAGGAAGGAGACCGACAATAAGAGCCTCAGAGCTCAAATTTTTGAATAATTCATCAAGGCCGTATTGTGCGGCTTCGCGAACCACCGAGCCTTTATCGGATAGAGCATCCAAGGCACAGGCAACCATTCCACCATCTTGAAGCATTAACACAACCTCACTCAGTTTTTGTTGTGGTGGTAGACGCTCAAAGAGTGCACCGAGAAGGTTCTGGGCGCTTTCTCTTCGTGTCCCGCTCTTCTTATCGGCGGCAGCCTTTTTGATCTCTGTGAGAATCCCATACTGGGTCAGTCCTCGGAAACCCACGGAACTTAGGAGGAGATCGCAAAGACCGTAGGAGGCGGCGACGGAGGCATCAGAGCTTGACGCGGTGAAAACGGTGTCGAGGATCGTGGAGACTTCTGCTTGGGTTGGGGCAGAGCCATCAGAGGATTTTGCAATCATGGTGGGCTGTGTGCGAGGAGGCGAAACAGGGTGGGGCATTATCGAGCGTCGAACGCCCTATAAACCAGAAGGAAGAGAACCGGCGAGGTCCGAATAAATGTGTTTCGAGATATGTGATTCTTCTCAACGTCGATATGTCCGTGGGCGAGATTTGCTTTTAGGTTTCGAAACGGTGTTTTTATCCAGGAACGTGGCCTAGGGACTGGTCGCAATCGCAAATCGGCAACCAACTTCTGGCAGAGTGGAGATTTTAGAGGGGAGATTCAAAAGAGAAAAGAAAAGACTTCTCTTGCGAAACTAACGGAGCAAAAGAACAGAAAACGAAGGAATTTGAAGTCTCGGCCGCCCGTGGCAGGAGACGAGAGGAAAGTTGGGAAGACAGAAGTCGGATGGGATGTGGGATGTGCGAATTGCGGGCGCAGTTTTTTTTTATCAGGAAGAAAGATTGTCAGCCAAATTTATCGCGCGCTAAACCGTTTTGGGCAGACATAGGGCCGAGGCTTAGTCAGGCCATCTGGACATGGCCATTGGTTCGTTAGCGGATAACCTTAAATTCTGAATCATGTGACTTATTATAGTCATGTGACCAGAGTACAGTCATGTGACCCTGGCGAGAATGCCCTTCCGTCACCAAATCTCCATTTCTCTTCGTTGCGCTGCCACTTTCCTCTGTCAACCTCACTTCACATTTTCCACTCTCCTTCTGGCATGTTGGTGATACATACGGCGACCGGTCATGGATCCCGCGCCGCGGCCTATCGATATGTTGACTTTTTCTTTGCATTTTCTTCTTCTTTTTCTTCTTCTTTTCCGTATTATTCAACAACCTTAATGCGCGCTCACGTCATGGGGCGGTCAGGAAATATCCTCGAATCACATCCCACCATTCTGTTGTCATTTTTCGGATCCTCCCGATCCAGCCTTTGCGGCATATCTCCGAAGTACGGCCCGGCGTTTCTTTATAGTTCCAACACACGGTAAGATTTTTTCTTCTTCTATTTCCTTTCTCACCATAAGCCTTCGCAACCTCAATCAGTGCCCTGGACATGGACAAGCCTGCTGAACCAGATCTGGCGCCCGATTCGCTGCCAACTCATTCCCGAGATGGATCAACTACCAAAACCCCCCCGAGCAATTGGCGATCGTCGCTGAGGTACTTCAAAAGCGAGATCACTCTCGAACATGCGGATATCCCTATCATAGCTTGCTGCCTTGTATCCGGACTGTGCGATAGCAGCGCATACAATGCTTGGACGTGTTTTGTGTCTATGCAAACAGGTACGTCCTCTACGCAATCTTTATCAGCCATAACTAACTCCGCACAGGTAATACCATCTTCCTTGCCCTCGGCGCATCCGGCCAACCAAGAGATCACCCATATGGATGGCTTAAATCTCTCGTTTCGATCATCATGTTTCTGATAGGATGCTTCTGCTTTGCCTCCACCCGGTTCATAAACCCGAAAAGTCGCGGGACACTTGCTGTGTCATTCTTCATTCAATGCCTATGTATAATTGTCGCTGCGGCATTGACTCAGGCGCACGTTGTTCCCGAACCCATGGGCTTGGAAGACATTTCTAAAATCGATCTCGTCGAATTGGTACCATTGGCATTTCTTGCATTTCAGTCGGGGGGACAAATCGTTACATCCAGAATATTAGGGTTCAACGAGGTTCCAACAACCGTTTTGACAAGTGTTTACTGTGACATAGCAAGTGACCCGAGGATAATAGCCAAGGATAACGTGAAGAGGAACAGGAGAGTTGCCGCAGTGATATCTATCTTGATCGGTGGTATTGCCGGAGGTTGGATAAGCAGAAGTAAAGCTGGGATGTCGGTAACGTTGTGGATTGCTGCTGCAATAAAACTGGGAATTTCCCTCAGTTGGTCGCTCTGGAAACCTAAAGCAGAGATATAACAGCAACGCCTTACGAAATTAATTACAGAGACAGGAGTTCGACACGCGGCCAACTATCAAACACCATTCGTATCTGGGGTACCGCAAGAATTGAAACAAACAAAAGTCCATTCTGTGGGGCTATTCACTAGCCGCCATGTCACTTCATTAATGGAGATGCCTCATCTTCTTCGGAGACTACGAATTATCTAGAGGAATTGTACTTCTAAACACAGGATGGAATGAAAATTCATGGGCGCAAGCCACAAGTTCGGTAAAAATAGCAAGAGAGGTCAGAGATTCTACGGATATATAATTGGAGTCATGGCAACGATATAGAGCTCATCAAACAGGATGATTTGGTTAACATAGAGATGTACATAGGTATTTAATTCTAATGCTAGACATGTTCATATACCGTTATAAATTTATGTGAAACTTATGAGATATCTAGAAACATAGTTATTGTGAAAGGTTATTTTCCCTCCAGGTCCTCTCTATTAAAACCGCAAAACCAGGAATGAGGGTAAATATCTCACCTCGGCGGCGGGGGAAGAGGCTTATCCAACTCAGAAGCGGCGAACGATCGACAAGATGGGGCATTATTCAAAAATGGGCGATTTACCAGCTCACGAGGTCTAGCGCGTGGCATTTCTCCAACCGGCTTCCTGGGAATTTTCTGGTGTTCAACGCGCTTGGGAGTCTCAGGAGATTCCACCAACACGTCCCCCAAACTCACCGACTCGCGGCTTCTGGGACGAGCAAGCCTCCCTTTTGGTAAATCGCTCGGTGGCAGGTCCGTCATTCCCCTATCCCAGCTCGTCTGTTCTAGACGTACGGGCTCCTCCAGTGAAGACATCCGCGGGTCCATTCCCCCCACTGCGGCCCTTTCACCGCTGTAGACATGCCACGACGTCTCGGCAGAAGACGAAAGATGAGTAGATGTTGACGGGGAAACTAGATCTGGAGGTGGAGTTAGCCTCTCGCTCTCCCACCACTGCGCCAGCCGCTTTCCATATTCCTCATGACTATCCACGGAGCAGCGCCTATTCAGCAAGCCGGGCACGACCTGGCCCCTATGATCTCTCGCATCACGCATGCCTTCACGGTCTCTGAAGAACGAGATATCGTTACCGTCGCCGTTCCCGCCAGCGGTGAAAGGGAAGATAGGGGTCAAGGGACCATGATAGCCGGCCTGCAAGCGGAAATCCAGGGCGCCCTTGCGTGCCGCATCGTCGCTGATGTCGTGCGCGTGGAAAAAGTACGCGCACGACGGACAGAACTCGTTGATGAACCTCTGGTCCGTGACGGGCGAGCACGCCGCTCGAAATCGTGCGAGCAAACCAGAGCTACGCGCGCACCCCGTCTGGATCCGGCTCTTGTGCAGGCAGATCGTGTACGTTAGCGATGTGAGGTAGCACATATTGTCCCAGTTTTTTTGGGTTTGTACGGATGATTTGGGGAAGTTCTCTAGATCTGGATCTGAACTTGGGTCTGTGATTGTGTTTGGGTTTGAGTAATGGAAAGTGGGTCTTGAAGATGTGAATGGTCTTAAAAGGGGGAGACTGATTGAATAAAAAGAAGAATCCTGCGTGACTGTTCTCCTGTCTTCTGATTCACAACTACGCGCCAGCTCTCGAACCTCCCTTTCGGAGAACTTCCCATTGTTCGTCTCAGATGCCACGCACCTTTGCTCATTGAGGAAAACATAAAATCGAGAATTTTCTGTACAATAGAATTGTTCATCCTTTCATTGCAACAAAGCGGGAGGCGTACAAAGATAAGTTGGCTTTCTCTCTTTCAAACACTCCTTTCAAGTCCTTTTAGATTTCTCTTCACAATGACCAATATCTCAAATTTGCTATCATAGCTCTATTCTGGTTCTTTGATGTCGCGATCTAAGATTCGAATACGTAGAATGAATATGCTTTCTTCTCTCCCTTCTCTGTGGTGAGGTAGTTCGATTAAGCGAGCCCACCCCCTTGTTAACCGTGTACAAAACAGTTGCAAATCCAAAAATTGCCGTTTAAGAGACATAACGTCTATCCCTACATGGCAGAAAACCCTACGCGCGGGGACCAACTTCATTATTTTAGGATCTCAAATCTCTACCACATAAATATGTAAAGTTACAATTAGTTTACTATTGTTATTTAGCTATTTCTCTATAAGGGTTCGGTTTAAAGGAAGAAAATACTATGGTTGTGGTCATGTTATTAACTGTCCCGTTAATGGCGTTGAAAGCCCTTTCGGCTATTCCTCCTGCTCTATCATAGCTATTGGCCAGTCTCCAAATTTGGGGACCGTAGTACGAAGCTCCTATCAAGAAAGAATGTAGCTCCAAAGTTTAAAGATACAGAGCCTAAGGTAACCTTCGATAAGAGTTGCAAGCTACCAAGTCCTTGACCGGCTAGCAGAAATACTAGTAAGATACAAGTCAGACCGCACAGTTAACAAAGGCCCTATTCTCAGTCCAAAACAAAGGTCGGACTGGTGCAGGCTATCTCCGTCAGGGGGGTTAATAAAAGTGCTAAGTGCTCTCTCGCGGACGTCCATGCAGCCATTTACTCTATCTCGTTGCTAGACGTTCTCACAACTTTATAGAAGATTAGCAATGTCATGCTTTCGGTTTCCAGCCTTTCCTTTATATCCAATTCGTTTATATGGACGCAGAACTTGTACCCGAGTCCGAGTGTCGTTGCGTTGTCAAACGAGAAAGCAGACGTCGACTCGGAGTCAGGCTCGGTGCAGACGTTGATCTCAAACATGATGTCAGCTATCATTTGTAGCGATCGAAACCATAAGAGATTCGATGGAAAGAGAAGAAGAACAAGAAGATTACAGCTATATGCGAAATCGGTGTCCGGCTTTTGAAACACTTAAGAATTAATCCAAGCACACGGACCAGTTAAAGGTAGTGCGGAGTAAATTTATCCGCTGATACGTGGAAAATTGGCTTCGTTCCCTTTCTCCCCCCGATACTTGTTCACAACCCTCACCGAAGAAAATTCGTCAGACGTCTAGATTAAGTTTGCATCAATCGGTCCGTGAACTCGCACTCCTCTATCCCTCTTCCATGGACCGAATAAATATTTGATACCGTTGTTGGCGGATGGACCCGACATCTCGGGGGTGATTATCAGCTGCTAAGCGCCGAAGCCCAACATATAACTCTTTTCCATCGGAGAGACGGATTTTACAACCATCAGAAGGGGTCTTCGAGCGGAATAAGATGTACTGCTTGTGTTGCCGTCTATGAAGCTTCACCTCCGAGACTTCCTTAATTGACCACATCCAAATCTCGACAATTCTTTCCAATCGTACTAAGATCTGGGGATTCTCATCGAGGCTCTGACCATCAGCAATCCGACATGAGACTTCAGCATGGCTCTTCGAGTTTTTGTCTCTTGTTTGGACCTTAAATTCGGCATTTTTTGGCGTGGTATCCGAGCTCTCTTGAACTCGCAGAACTACATGACTATCGACGCGTTTAGCATTCCACGCTCGAGCATAATACGAATCTCCGGAGACACTAAATATAGTGTCGACTTTCTGGATTCCGTGTTCAAGAATTGGACCAGGAACGAGTATCTTCGTCTTCGCCATCCTAGATGTAAATTCTCTAATGTCTGGTAAAAGGGCTGGGAAATACGAGTTTCGATAGAAGGATGCGGCTCCGGAGTCTAACGGTCGAAACAGGAGTAGACAAAAGGCGCCATCTACGTAATCTCGTATCGTGTGATTAAGGACTGCTACATGTGATACCTCCGTTTTCTCCCCGACGTCAAAGAATATCAATTTGCTAGAAACGTCTGCATAGTCCAGGACTGAAAGCGGAACTGACATCTCATTCCGGAAGGTTGTGACTGTTGTTATGATTTGCTCATGTGGTTGAGTCGTCCATAAATTCGATGGCATAATGATATCGTATGGGACTTGAGAAGGGAAGCATTGCGTGCCCTGCACCTGGAGTTGACATGGCTCGCATTGTACTCTCTGGCAAAAGCGGGTTGAACAATCAGCGAGCAAAGGCTGATAATCGATGGCATGAGGACTGTAGCGGAATAGGAAAATTGAGTCATCGCATCTAGACAGGTAAATTGCCTCCTGTAGTCTTGCAAATGCCCTGGCTCGGCCTTCTCCGTAAAGCATTGGCATGTGGATTTGAAAAAGACCTAGAAGTGAATAAGCGTCGTCCTCTTCCTGGGTAACTTGACGATGAGCAGCCCAGGAAAAAAGCTCTGCGGTGGTGTAATTATCGATAGACTTGTTCTGAGCCAGAAGATGGCTATCGATTGTGGTAATCTCTGCAATTTCCTCGTGTCGTTCCAGCTTAGTGCCAATTGGTGACCAGTCCGCAGCATAGAACTGGATAGAAACGGGTGCAATCAATTCCTGTAATGTCCAGCCACGAGTAAACCAGTTGCTATCTTTAAAACTTATGCTCCAGCCGGCTTTGTAGTCCAGAATATCCGCCATGTATACATAGCAGACATTTGATTTTGTGTAGTAGGTCCACATTGAATTAATAGCTTTATCCACGTCCGCAGAGCTCTCTTTATCGATACAACAGCTGTCAATCCAGATCCAATCATATCCGTCTTTGGTGGCCAATTTGCAAGTCCCCTCGACTTTCGAGAAGCCTAACAGCTGTCTAGCTGGACTGTTCATGTCAGAGATAGGGCATCTAGTAATGTCTTTAAAAGTGACTTCTTCCAATCCCCATCGGTGCGACAGAATTGCATAGTCTGGAACCTCGGTAGGAACAAATGTGCTGAGCTTGAGGGTCCTCGTGTTAAGGAGCCTCATGATTATGATGAGGCTGGTGTATTTTCAAAGGGCTTTTTTTCCCGTAACAAAGAGAAGCCGAGGAATTTAGGAAGTATCAAGATCATAGAGACCACTGGAGGCAGAGCCTACTAGTTTTGGGCGTATCAGATGTAATTATAAGAGGAGGAAAGAAGGCTATACAGGAATTGAAATGAAGTACCACGTGCGGACCAAACTTAATCCGCGCCGCTTCAGCTGGTCCGTGCGCTTTAATTATTTCTTCGGTACGGAGGACCCGGTCAAAAGTCATGGGAATACAGCGGACTACGCCGGAATTACAGGCTATCGCTAAAACGGTGGTCTGGCAGGACAACTACAGAGTCCAAGCGCTATATCTAGAGCAACGATAGGCTGCTCTAGCGATTTAAAGCCTGAAATTATAGGTCACAATACCCAAAAGGAAACTTCGGCCTGAAAATGGCTTTTTGGGCTTACAGGGCATTACGGGGCCTTACAGGGCATTTTTATGGGCATGCCCTGTATTCCCAAGACTTTTGACCCGGTCCTCCGTATTTCTAGAGAAAGACACACCGATTTCGCTCATAGATGTACAGTAGAGGGCCACAAAGTCGGATTTCTCAGCATGTACGAGATGTGGGCTACAAGATTGGAGTATCTGTTACTCCAGAGCCAATGAGAGACGTAATGACGACCAGAGGAAATGAGTCCACGGCACTATGGCCTGCCTCTACCGCAATTCCCAGGGACGGACGTTGCCTATCGTTTTTTCCGGCGCGTGGGGTTTTCCGCGACGCAGGGATGGACGTTAACATATCTAGCAATATTTCGATAACTTATCTAGAAAGTAAATAATCTCATCTATTGGTATTAACCTGATGTGCGTTCAAGAATCGAGAATAAAAATAACCTGATTTCTGACTTCCTTTCTACTATCTCAAATATGCACACGACCCTCGCCGTATTGATTATTTCAACATTTGGTGTAACAGAACTAAAGTAAATCCTTTATTGAAGTTCTGGTTCTCATAGAAACAAACAGTGGGCTTTTTTTTTTTGGAATTTCTCTTTCTTTAAAACTGGGAGTACCTAGTCTTGTGGAAACGACATTGTTTCTTCTCTCCCTTCTCTGTGGTGAGGTGGTTCAATTAAGCAAGCCCATCCCCCTTTCCACCGTGTACAAAACAGTTGCGAATCCAAAAATTGCCGTTTAAGACAAAGAACATACGTCCATCCCTGCGTGCCGAAAAAAATAAGAGATGCTTTGACTTCAAACACCCAAAACTCTATATACATATCGAAGTCTTCCCATCATTTCGCATATTTATGTTCCCTAGCTATTCCTAAACACCCTTAATGCCTTTATAAGAAAATTATTTCCTGGTCGTCGTCCTCGGCGGCTGATTTGTGTAGGCATCTTATTTATGATCAAATAGAGTTCCTTCGCCACAGCTCTACGGTTAAGCTTTGATTATTCCTAAAACATCGAAATAGATCTTATCTACTACTTTGGAGCTTTACCACTATGCCGAAGACTGTTAATTGCCATGTGGCTGCTATGGTTCTTCAATTCTTGCAAAGTCGCTAGAGCGTTCAGTACTTCGAGCAAAAATGCCTAACTATTTTTAGGCTAGAAAATATACCAGGCCCAGCCTTAAAAAATACATGTACAGTAACTAAGTTATTCTGTCGTAAGTTAACTTAATCTAGCTTATTTAATTATATAATCAATCTAGGCTGTTTGTGGCTAGAGCAGTGTGGCTGATGTGTGGCGAAAGCTGGAACATGTATCGAATTGACTACTTCGTAATTGAAGAAGGTTCCTAACCTTTCCGCCTGTTGAATCCTGCCCTAAGCAATAGGAAACAGATCGTGCCTTAATTGAGTGTCACTTCGAACCACCACTACTAATATGACTTCCAGCATTTGTGCGATAGTGTCGACCAAATGGCAGTTCTTGCGCGCTTACGGCTTGATGCACGACAACGCCATTACCGCAGGAGCTGAAAGCTCCAGCCTCGACCCGACATCTTCGCCCAAATCATCACCCAGCTTCGCATATATGCCAACTTGACAGCTTAGCAATTTCGAAGTACGCTTTTGCTTACAATCTGCGGAACTATTCAAAAAAATGCGTCTCTTACAATACGATAACAATGGCAATATCATCCTGGCCAAGTTCGATGAGAGCAATATACCCGAGTATGCTATACTCTCGCACACATGGGCACAGGATAATAGCAAGGAAGTCACATATGCGGAAGTAATTAACGGGGCTGGCCACAAAAAGGAGGGTTTTAAGAAGATCAAGTTCTGTGGGGAGCAAGCCAGCCGAGATGGTCTACAATATTTTTGGGTTGATACCTGCTGCATCGACAAGGATAACGGTGCTGAGCTATCGCACTCGATCAACTCCATGTTTCGCTGGTACCGAAGGGCATCCAAATGCTATGTCTATCTATCGGATGTTTCGACAAGCAAGCAAGAAGCAAGCAATCAGCTGTCCGAGCACACTTGGGAATTGGGTTTTCGAAAGAGCAGATGGTTTACTCGAGGCTGGACGCTTCAAGAGCTTCTTGCCCCGACTTCGGTCGAGTTTTTCTCTCAGGAAGGCAAGCGACTCGGCGACAAGAAAACTCTCGAGACGCGAATTTATGATTTGACAAATATTCCTGCCTCTGTGCTTCAAGGAAAGTCCTTATCTCAAATTAGCATCGATGAGCGGATGCGGTGGATAGAACATAGAAAAACGGGGCAGGAGGAAGATAAAGTGTACTCATTGTTAGGCATCTTTGGTGTTACTATGTTTCCTATCTATGGCGAAGGAGTAGCAAAAGCATTCGATCGGCTGTGGGATAAGCTTCACAAAATGCAGAAATGTATGCAAGACTTACGCCTCACCGACCCCCGCGATGATAAGGAACGTATCGAGGCCACCAAGGGGGGCTTACTAGAAGAGGCTTACCGGTGGGTGATAGAAACCTCCGACTTTCAACAATGGCGTACTAGCCAACACGATCGGTTATTGTGGATTATGGGCGACCCAGGTAAGGGTAAGACGATGTTGCTTTGTGGTATTGCAGACGAGCTACAGAAGTCAGCCAGATCTGTAATTTTGTCATACTTCTTTTGTCAGGCTACAGATTCCCGGATCAACCACGCCACAGCTGTGATACGAGGTCTAATTTACCTGCTGGTCGACCAGCAGCCATCTCTTGTCTTGCATGTCCAAACGAGTTATGATAAAGCTGGCAAGGCGCTCTTTGAAGATGCGAATTCCTGGTTTGCTGTGACCAAGATTTTCTCTAGCATTTTACAAGACCCAAATCTAGATGACATATATTTGATTGTCGATGCACTGGATGAATGCATAGTCGACTTGCCAAGACTATTAGATTTTATCGCGCAGAGTTCGTCTGTATCTGCTCGTGTCAAGTGGGTTGTCTCTAGCCGCAACTGGCCAGAAATCCACAAACGGCTGGACACGGCAACGCAGAAACAAAGGCTATGTCTCGAGCTGAATGCAGACTCCGTTTCCGCTGCCGTTACAACTTTCATCCAGACTAAAGTCCGCGAACTAGTAACGCAGAACAAATACACGAGCCAGACACGAGACGCTGTCCAACAGCATCTATCGCTGAACGCAGGTGGTACTTTCCTTTGGGTAGCCTTAGTCTGCCAAGAGCTGTCGAATCTTCCGGGGTGGAAAGCGGTCAAGAAGTTGAAAGCCTTCCCTCCTGGACTCGATGCACTCTACCAGCAGATGCTAGACCAGATTATGAAGTCAGAAGACTCTGAACTCTATATAAGTGTACTGGCTGTCGTGTCGACTGTGTATCGGCCTATCACAATCGACGAGCTAATAACTTTGGTAGAATTGCCCGACGGAGTTGATAGCAAACATGAAGAAGCTCTAGTCGAGATCGTGGATTATTGCAGATCCTTTCTCACACGTCGAGAACGCACGATTTTTTTTGTTCACCAATCAGCAAAGGACTTTTTGGTAGAAAAGGCATCTAAAAATCCATTTCTCTTTCAAAAACAAGACGTACACTATATCATCTTTTCTCGGTCACTGCAGGCAATGTTGCAGACACTCAAACTTGACATCTATAGCTTAGCAGCTCCTGGAATCTTGCTCGGCCAAGTCAAGCCACCGTGTCCAGATCCATTAGCCACAATACGGTACCCATGTCTCTACTGGGCTGATCATCTACTCGAGTGTAGTGTTGGAAGGGTGATGAAAGAGACCAAAGATAGTGGCTCTATTCATTGGTTTTTATATCAGAGTTTTCTTTATTGGCTCGAAGCACTTAGCCTTATGCGCAACTTATCAGAATGCATAGGAATGATCAGACAGCTGAAGAAACGGGTGCAGGTAGGTGTCTGCATGGTTTTAGTAATGCTTACAGAGAGACCAAGCTAATCTAGTAAGGATGGTGGAGGAGCACAACTCTATGAATTTATACATGACGCTGAGAGATTTGTCCTGTATAGTCGTTCAATCATCGACCAAGCGCCCCTTCAGTTGTACTGTTCGGCCCTCATTTTCGCCCCAGAGAAGAGTATTGTTCGAACGGTATATGAGAAGTGTATTCCTCATTGGATCCAGACAAGGCCTAAGGTAGAAGCAGAGTGGAGTGCAATACTACAAACGCTTGAGGGCCACACTGACTCGGTCACATCAGTAGCCTTCTCACCCGACGGCACACAGGTGGTCTCGGGCTCTTGGGACAAGACGGTACGGCTCTGGGATACGGCCACAGGGACGGCACTGCAGACGCTTGAGGGCCACACTAGCTCGGTCACATCAGTAGCCTTCTCACCCGACGGCACACAGGTGGTCTCGGGCTCTTGGGACAAGACGGTACGGCTCTGGGATACGGCCACAGGGACGGCACTGCAGACGCTTGAGGGCCACACTAGCTCGGTCACATCAGTAGCCTTCTCACCCGACGGCACACAGGTGGTCTCGGGCTCTTGGGACAAGACAGTACGGCTCTGGGATGCGGCCACAGGGACGGCACTGCAGACGCTTGAGGGCCACACTGGCGAGGTCACATCAGCAGCATTCTCACAGGATGGCAATCTCTTGCCAATCTTAAATATATTTAATTTTTGGATCATAGAAGGCGATACAAATATTCTTTGGCTACCCCCCAACTATCGGGAAACCTGTTCAGCTATGTGGAATTCAATTCTTGTTATAGGACATGCGAATGGGACTATTTCTTTCTACAAGTTCACAGAAGGAAGAAAGCTAATTAATTAGTAGTAAAATAATATCTCTATTTTCTTGGAGGGTCTTAGGGAACCATCTACTTATATATTATTCTAGGTTCGCCACTTACTTTCTATTGTCTTCTAGAAAGTATTAGTAACTTCTGCCACGAAGCTATGTATCTTTAATACGCACATTGCAGGTATTCCTATTACTAATAATCAGATGATACCTTGAAACAGCTTGAATAGTTTGTCTATGATTTCAAGGTAATTAACAGAGCTCCGTTGGTGCTGAGAGTAGACACGTGGCTACTCGTAGAAACTTCTACAATGTACGCCACACTTCATATAAACTTCCTATAATATGTACTATCCCCCCCCCATGGCAAATGTTCATACCCACTTTTCTAACGCCACCCCGCCACCCAGTAGCTTCCACAATGTGACCAATCAAATGCCAAGAACCTTCTAGAACTGCACCCTCTTTCACTATATTGACCGGCAGAATAATCAGTCCCTATACCAGATACCTAGCTCTAATGGATCTACAGCGAGTACTCAACACCCCTATGCACCGACGACCCTCTGAAATACCTGACTCTCAGGCATCTACGCAGTCCTGGGACTCCCAAAATGGCCCTGCAATTGAAGATCAGGATTCCCAGTCATCGACACAGTCCTGGGACTCCCAGAATAGTCCCCAGAGTTCAATTAGAGCTGTATCAATTGATACACCAAGCCCTCTATATATACCAATATACTCGCCAACCCCTGGCCCTCCACCGATGCCTACATTGTCCTCTCCTCAAACGCCTATACAGCGCAATACAGAAACGTCTCGTGATACTCGTCTTATGATTCAAGCTAGTCTTCTATTCAAAGTCCCTTACAAGATAATTTGTGAGAAACTTAGTGTTACTGTACGCCGGATAGCCTGGACAAAAAATCATCGACTTACTCCTCAAAAGGTAGGAGGTAAAGTAAAGCTACAGACACCAGAACAGCAACGTCTTCGAGATTGGATTCTTAGGTCACCGTCTCATCGTCGTATTCCTTTTAAAGGAATTCCTAAATTCTTACCAGAGCTTGGAGCTGGTGAGAAGGCTATCCGGACAGCAATTAAAAAGATCGGATATACTCGCCGTAAATCACATAGAAAAGGGTTCTCAGAAGACCCCCGGGTTGTAGCAGAGAGACTAGCTTTTGCTGAAGAAGGGATTCTTTGGACAAGAGACCGTCTGCGACGACAGATATTCTCTGACGAGGTCTGGGCAATAGGAGGAGCACATACGGATTCATGGGTTACAGTAAAGGAAGACAAAAGCGACAGGTTCTTTCCAGAAAACCTGACACATAAATACTCTAAAGCTCCTGCTTGGATGTTTCATAGGACAATTGTTGACGGAAAGAAGGGTCCTGCTACATTCTGGGAGAAAGAATGGAGGACTGTCAATTCTACACGCTATAACGAGCATATTCTCTCTAGAATTGAAGAATTCATAAACGAACATGCTGAAGAGCGATATATCTTTATGCAGGACAATGCCCCTTCCCATAGCTCTTATGAGACAAGAACTAATATCCTAGTACGCCGTATCCGAAATATTAAATTCCCGCCCTACTCACCAGATCTTAATCTAATTGAACACGTCTGGAATTGGATGAAAAACTGGATCCAGGATCGCTATTGGGAAGTACGTTATAGAGTAGATAGAATTGCTCTTGCAGAGCTACGGAGAATTATATTAGAAGCATGGAATGCTATACCAGATAACTATATCCAAGGGCTATATGACAGCTGGTGGAGGAGGTGCCAAGCTGTGATTGACGCAAAGGGGGGGCATACAAAGTATTAGAAGCAATGAAAGAAGTTTATCCTAATTAGGAAGGCGGTGATATTCGCGGCGTGTAGTGGCAAGGTGGCGTTAGAAAAGTGGGTATGAACATTTGCCATGGGGGGGGGATAGTAATATACAGTAAGATAAGTAACTATAAATATGATTTTTTGCTTATTAAGATGCTCTGGCATGTACCTCCTCCCACTTTGTCCAGACAAATCCGGCCTAAAGGTTTTCTTACGCTCTATACTTTTAAACTTTGTAGCTATATTCTTTTATGATAGGAGCTTTGTGCTATGATCCCGAAATTTGGAGACAGGTTAATAATTATAATAGAGTAGGGAGGAATAGCCGAAAGGGCTTTTAATACTATTAATGAGACAATCAATAATATAATTATAACTATAATATTTTCTTATTAAAAACCAAATTCTTATAGAGAAATAGCTAAAGAATAATAGCAAGCTAGTTATAACTTTATATATTTATATAGTAGAGATATGTGACCCTATAACCATAAAGTCGTTTCAGCACGTACCGCAGGGTCAGACGAGTTAGCAATATTCCAATAACTCATTTAGAAAACAAATAATCTTATCTAATAGTATTAGCCTAATATATGTTCAAGAATCAAGAATAAAAACTCCTGATTTCTAATTTCCTTTGTGCTATCTCAAACAGGCACACAATCTACGCCGTATTGATTGTTTTAACACTTAATGTAACAGAACCAAGAGAAATCCTTCATTAAAGTTCTGGTTCTCATAGAAACAAATAATAGCCTTTTTTTAAATTTCTCTTTCTTTAAAACTGTGGGTACCCAGTCTTGTGGCAACGAGATTGTTCTCTGGCATTGTTTACCCTTTCATGTTTAAGAACCCTATTGTTGCCAGAGTTTAGCGCTAGTAACAAGGGTGCATTGCTACACCCATTCTATTACCTAGTTCATGGTAGGAAAGTTTAGATAGAAACCCAACCTAGAAACAGAGGATTCTAGAAATTTTGACCCCGTGAGGGGATTTCCTGCGGTTATTTCCTACAAGAGGTCAACATGCCCTAAAATACTTGCGAAGCCCGCCTACTCCCTACTAGGCCTAGAAAGACTGCATTATGGATTTTAATATTTAGAATTTGGACAACCATGTGAATGCAAATCAATTTTTAGAGTGGAAATACAAGAGCCTTTGTATCACTTCGATGATTCACGAGGTTGACACATAGTTAATTTAACAAGAGGAATGATATAAATAGGTGCAAAAATGAATTTTCCCAGGCGGACGGTAAAAATATAAGCGGAAAGGCTCCTCCCGTTTCGTTATGCGATACGACATACGGAGGTTGGGGTCTCTATTGATTACGCCGGCTGTGAACTGACTGTTCATTCAGAGGATGATGACTGGATGGAGCTTCGCCACATCCCCCCAATTCCCGATTCCTACCCTCGGCCAACTGTCGCAATGCAGCTTGGTGCAGGCGGCACAGGTCGCAGATAGGCTTTCCCAACTCGTAAAGACTTCTCGGCCATAGGGCTCGCGGCGTTGAGGCCTCGGGGGTGGGTGCGAGTAGCCAACCAGAAAGACTAATTCGTGGGCGTACAGGGCATGTCGTGTCGTGTCAATAGCCAGCGCGACAGCCCAAAAAAGAAAAAGTTAATCTATGCCACGAAAAAAAAACGGTCACGCATGACTTGTAGTACAGAATTATATTTAGATGGAAATCTTCGATGTGCAACAAAAGATCAGAAGCTATAACAAAACAATAACAAACCGGTAAGCGGTTTTGCGGCTTGGAGGGAGGAGGGAAGAGGGTCGAGGGGCCGAGGGAAGAAGGAAGAGAGAGAGAGGGCGGTTCGTCTAAATGGATGAGGCCGTTCGTTCGTTCGTTCGGACCCCGAATATTTTTAGATGCCCATTCGCCGACGTGCAACAAAATCTGGCATTGGCGTGGCTGGTGGCCTGACAAGAAAGCCCATGAGGAATAGGAATGAGCTATAACAATTAATTATCGGAGGTTTCAAAAGTGGTTTTTGCATAACTTAGCTTTCTTTCTTTTTCTAAGAACCTGTATTTTTAGATCGGATTCTTCGACGTGCAACAAACGTCAGACGGGCGGGGGCTTGTTGACTTGAACCGCGATCCTGTTACTGATCTTGGGACTATAGAGAGAGTTTCGCATAACTTTCTTCCCATTTTTGATATTCTGTATTTATAGATGGGATTCTTCGATGTGCAACAAAATAAAGAATCAATGAGGCTCATCGACTTAAATTCGATCCTGTCACTGATTTTTGGAGGTGGTATTAATAGGTTTGGAAGTTTCGATGTGCAACAAAGACAACAATCATCGAGGCTTGTTAACTGACTTGGCTTAACTTGAATCCTGTTACTCAACTTGGATATGATATTAATAGTTTGAAATATTCGATGTGCAACAAAAGTAAGAACAATTGAAAGATTCATTGAGGCTTGTTAACTTTGACCTCGATCCTGTTACTCTGCTTGGAGATGGTATTAATAGGTTGAGAAATTCGACATGCAACAAAAAGAAGAATCATTGAGGCTTTTTGACTAGCTTGACTTAACTTTGATCCTGTTACTCTACTTGGAAATGATAATAATAGGTTGGAAGATTCGACGTGCAACAAAATCAAAAATCATTGAGGCTTGTTGAATATCTCGTCTTCATCCATATCCTATTGTTGAACTTAAAAGGCAAGTATTATTAGATTCAAATATTCGACGTGCAACAAAAACATCTTCGAGAAAGAAAGGTCAGAAAAGAGAATCCATCGAGGCTAAGTTTGATCCTGCTACTTAACTCCAAAGGTAGCATTAATAGGTTGAAAGATTCGACATGCAACAAAATGAATAATCATTGAGGTCATTGAGGCTTGTTGACTAGCCTGTGTTGATCCCAATCCTATTGCTGAACTTGAAGGTAAGTATTAATAGGTTCAAAGATTCGACGTGCAACAAAACTTCTGTGAGAAAGAAAGTTTAGAAGAATGATCCATTGAGGCTAAGTTTGATCCTGTCACTGAACTTGAGGTTGGTATTTATAGGTTCGAATATTCGACGTGCAACAAAAAAATATTTGGGAAAGAACTGTCGTATAGGTATGAACTTTACTTACAGATACAAAAGATTGAGTAACTATTTCAATATTTACTATTCACAAAGGGAAAAGGATATGACTGGAAATATTTACTAGAAAATATCAATCTGTCTATTCAATGTATCTATTCTCTATCTCATTTCGGCTGGTCAGTTGGTAATGAGACCTGTCTATCAAATCCTCATACAGCTCCATCATTCTCATCTCTCATCTTATCTCATTTCGCACTTACTTACCTAACTTTCCTTTTTTGAATAAATTCTCTCAATCTAAGTCCTCCGGATCCACTAAGTGAGCTATGTCTGCCTCGTAAACCGTAACATTTTCCGGCTCACTCCCCCAAATATCCAGCAACCACTGCGGCGTTGGGACCTGTCTGGCACGCAGATCCTCAGCTATACGCCACTGCACATAATTCGCTCTGATGAACTCGGGGAGGATATCGGCTCTACACATGGGGCATGTGTTGTTTTTCTGGAGCCACATGGCGAGGCAGGATTTGCAATAGAGATGATGGGCCGGCGCGGCGGGAGGATGGTGACAGGTGGTTAAGAAGGGCTCGAAACCAGGCTCGATCGGTTCGCTGATTTGCTCTCGACAGATGCCGCAGGTGCGGTTGTCGGGGGCAAGGGATGCGAGGGGAATGGGCTCCAGAAACTCATCCACACGCCTGCGACGGCTCTCGGCCGCCTCGAACTCGCGGTTGTCACATCGTGCTGTGACGTCCAAAACGAAGTGGAGAAGGCAGTCGAATAAATTCGAGAGCAGCCGGTGATGGCTGAGCGGAGGAGGGTTTTCTGGCTCTGCGATTTTTCGAGTCCAGAATGACAAGAGCATCTGATCAGCAGACCAGATGAGCGCTCTCATCTCTCCATTAGATAGGTTGATCGGATTCGTCATTCCCAAAGGGCCATTGAAGAATGGATGGCGGCTATCGTATTGAGTTTGCAGCAGGCGTGAATTTTGCTCAATACGTCTCCACATCTCGTCTCCCTCGGCGGGATTTCTGTTGATGCCGTAAATTACTCGCGGGTGTCCCTGCTCCTTGTATCCATCACTATCCCGGGGCTCAGGAAGCATCATACATTGATCACAAAAGAGTGGGATCGGGCCGCAGGCGAGAAGTGTCGATACACTCATTACTTGCGGACATTCACGACCACATAGAAACGGCTGTGTTCTTCCATAGTGCCCACAGGCCTGAAACAGATTTTCATACGAGATACACATTTTGAAAGACTTACCTGGAGACTGCGGATAAGTTGTCGGGTCCAAATGTTCGGATGTTTCTTCTGATGGTGTAGAAAGCTGATGTGAAAGTTGAAGTTGATGGTAGTATGAATTTCGTCGATCTGTGGGAAAGTGGGTTTCTATAATACTTTGTAACCCATTGTTCTGAAGATATGCAACAAAGAATGAGAGAATTAATTTTATTTGCAATAGACAACATAACAGCACAATATATTGTTTCATCGCCTCCTTTATTCCTAAGCGAAGTGCTGAAGAACAAGGGATAAGAGACAAGGAAGATAATCGAAATTGTGACATCAGAAGTCGTACCAACAGCAAAGATTTACGATAGAATATTCATAATTCTAATTCCTACTTGGAATTAGAAAGAGAGGTTTTTGTGAAAAGGATATCTCATTGGCTGCAAAGCAAGCCCTTGGGAGAATTTAAATTTTCATTCAAGATTGCGACATATAAAGATATCTAAGAAATATTGATTTCCTCCATTCCTAAGGAAAACTTCATCCCATCAGATCAATAGACGACATCCTAGTCTTGTATACAATCCACCCACGTTTACCTAAACACGTTTCAACATTCTCTTCGAGCTGACTTAATGCGATCCTCCATTAGCTGCGCCGTGTCCATTCGAAAGGTTCGCCTTCTTCATCGCCTCCTCTACTTCAGCCAGATGCGTGGAGAAATTATCTACCAAGTTATCCCACATCTTGGGGTTGTGCTCATGCTTCTTCTTGCTCGTCCACGCGTAGTCCGCTACCGTGAATGGTCTGGAGCTCTCGAACATGAACGCTATCGCTCCCTTGCTGATCTGCATCTCAGGCGGTGGCTCAGCGCTGGCCGCCTTGAATTCCTCGTACGCAACGCCGTGGGGCACCATGCCACATTCGAAGGAGACCCCACCAGGTTGGAAGGAGTCGGAACGTCCACCATAACCGCCGTAGATGAGACCCATTAGCTCGGTGGCTACGTTGCGGTGGTAGTAAGGTGGTCGGTAGGTGTGCGAGGCGACATCCCAGCGAGGAGAAAAGATGAGCAAATCGGCAAGAGGGGCGGCCACATCGCGGGATTTGGCTGTGAGGACACAGAATATGGATGGATCGATGTGATCAACTGAGATGGAACCGACGTTGACGAATTTAGTCAGGTCGTATTTATATGGGACCTGCCACTTCTCAGTATCGTGTTTTCATGAGATAGTGGTTTCTGAAGAAAACTTACGTAGTTTCCGTGCCAGGCAACGACATCAAATGGCGAATGCCCTTGTGTGCTCTTGAAAAACTTTCCGCCCAGCTTGTACACGACTTCCCATCTCTCTTTCTTAACTTCATACTTAGCTTTCGGGGTCAGGAAATCACGTGAATTAGCCAAGCCATTTGCACCGAGAGGTCCTAACTCAGGTATCTCAAAATTCGAGCCCCAAATCTCCAAAATGTAGCCGCGAGATGGGCCGTCTGGGAGCTCAACACGAAATCTGATTCCCCTTTGGATGACGCAAATTTCTCCGGGTTGAACGAATAAGGGGCCAAATTCAGTCTGGATATCGAGACTACCTTGCTGAGGAACGATCAAGAACTCTCCGTCAGAATTCACAAAGGCTCTCTTTGTCATACTGGTGTTTGCCGTGTACACGTGAGTGGCAATACCTTCCCTCAGCGTTGGTTCACCCGAGCCTGCAATGGTCTTGAGACCGGAAACAAAATCAATTTCTCCATCTGTCGGGATATCAAATGGCAGCCATGCCAATTGAGTGGGAGAAACGTGGACTTTAGGATTGATGGGCATGAAATTGGACTCCATGTCCTCATTATCCGGCATATCAGTCTGGTCACATGACCATCAGCTTACAAGTTCCAAGTGGGTAACAGATGGAAGGGGAAAACATACAAATCCTTCGTGGGCAACTGCTGGTCGGATTCTGTATAGCCAGGCGTTTTTGTTGCTTGCCCTGGGAGCCACGAATGCGGAGGCTGTCATTTGCTCTGCGTACAGTCCCCAGCGAACGCATCTTGGGCTGTTCTGACCCTGTGGGATGGTCCCTGGAACCGCTTCGGATTCGAAACTTTCGGACTGTTAAAATCACGAATTGGATCATGTAGGAAGGGATTTATGAAGACTTACTGGTTCCCAAAGCCAGCTTGGTACTTTGGTTCTTGTCAATACGTGAAGCCGGCTGTCAGGCTCATGGATGACGTACCGTGTAAGGGTCATTCTTCCTCACAGCAAAAGAAGGAATCGTTCCATCCTTTTGCGTCTCCGCCCAATGGAAGATATTTTGATAATCCTCCTTTGGTGAGGTGTTTGAAGGCATTTTTGAAACGTCTCGCAGGATTTGTAGCTGAAATGATCTTCGTCCTTCCACTATACTCGTACTGTCCGTCCAGGCAATATGAAATTCGGTAGAGGTAAATCAAAACTAGGAAAACTTCAACTTGAGGACGACAGTTCAGGGTCGATGCAAAAGCTATTATACTGGTGGCACCACCGCAGCGTGCCCCGCCAGTGCTGACAGCTGACAGCAGCCAGGAGCCACAGCCAGTACCACGGCATATCTTCAGAATGAAATCTTCAGACCACTCGAGTCTCGGGAAAACCCCCTGGGACGCGACTGTCTTCTAGATTCCCCGCTTCATGATTCGCAGAACCTGCCAATCCTCTTTTGTCCCTGTTCCATTTCGCTCACTAAAGCCGCTCCGCCTGGTGGCCTACCCTAGCGCAACGAATGCACCAATAGAGCCTAATTCGCGGAGGAAGACTCGGGTGGGGAACTTTTGCCAGCACGATGACTAAATCCTTACTGATGACCATGGCATGAGGCTTGATTTTTTTTAGGTCGGTTGGATCGTCCCGAATGAAAGATGCGTGCGATGTTAATATCGAGGTAGTAGTAGTTGCGAAAATTACAGCAACAATTTAGTGGTGACATCGCGCTACTAGATCACTGGAAAGGGACAATACTATCTGTGTAACGAATGGCGACGGTGAATCTCGATCGACCGACCTTATACACACTGTAAAGTTAAGGCACGTTGATTCTGGTTGGGTGAGGGCAAGTTGACTGGGGGTACAAGTCCACCTTATCTCAAGATGGCTGGTCATGTGACCTAGGGTGCAAAAATCGCAGTCAAGAATTCTATGTTCTAAACGTTTGGAAGATGAACCTAATTTGGAGCATTTTTGTCATAAAGAAGGCTGTAGAATCGTATTTTAGATGCATGTTCTACTCAATCTTTAATTTATATTTCTTAAAACCGCGCTTGGGGAGTAGCTGAAACGATGAAAGGAGACGGTTCTTCATTGCTTGTAGCAAAAAGAGGAAAAGACTCCTGGACAGCTGTATCTGTAATAGCAGATATTTGTGAACCGGTAGAACTAACGACAGAGGCTGATTGCAGAGCATTTGTTCGTGGCAGAGCAGTCGATGCCTAAACGTTTTGTAAGCGGGTATAAGACAAATAGTAATTACCTACTAATTGTATTTGAAACTGTTCAATTTTCGCTTGAACCGCTTTAAAATGCTGGATGGCAGCTATCTTTTGAGTCTAAAAGGAGGGAAATAATTAGCTTCTACGATACAGACTAAGATACTTAGTTTTGTTGCTTTGCCTTGCTTCGAATGTATATTTACGTGAGTATGCTGGTGGCGAATATGAAGTAAAAGTGCAGGTGTTCGAGAAAAGCGTTTTTACACCTAATTAATAACAGATATTTATATGGAAATAGCATATACCTTGTAAGGGCAGAGAAAGCCACCGGTAATGACTCGACAAAATACCTCACCGACATACACCTTGAGACATTGGTTGTGTGTACAGTTAGAGTGCTGTCAGAAGCATGCTTAGCAGACTTTTATAGCCTAGTGTGCATCGACCTTACTTTTATCTCATGCTCGAATGATGGGCAGCCATCAGGACGGTTTTTGTAGTTATCGGGGTAGACAAGCGCCATTTTAAGAATAGAAAGTGAAGCACGGAGAGAGAAGAATTTCCAAGAATAAATGATAAATTGTAATATAGTGACAGAGCAGATAAGCGAACAACTAATAACCAACTTCTTCGCGCTGAGTCGTGTTGGAAGAGTTAATGGAAAATATAAAATTTACATTCACATGCGGGTGTGTCCCATCACCCCTCGCCCCCGACTGACCCCAATTAACAGTAATCGCCCTTCAAAATCTCAGGGCCTAAACTTAACTATCTTGGCCTATATTTTTCGATGTAAATTTCTGTAAAATTTTAACACAATTCACATGCAACAATGTTTAGTACGGGTTCAATGTTTTCAGGCAATTCTATAATCCCTCAGATTTTAGAAACAAGCACCAGCATGTCTTCTGATTATTTTCATATTTAGTCGTCTATATACCATCCCCTGAAATCTCTTCCCCCCCCTTTCCATTCTCTTAGCTCTCTTCAACCCCCACCAGTGAAAAAATCCGTCCAAACCTTCATCACCAGATCCATCCCTCCCAGCTTCTCAGCTAGATCAAAAACAACCTTCGGCCTACCGGTCCCCTCCGCCCCAGGCATCCCCTCCACAAACGCCGCGGTAACGCCCTTTACACTAGGTCCATAAACTGTGATACCGCGGTGGCCCTTTTCAAAAGCCTTTCCGGGAAACTTCCCCGCCATAAACGCCAAGAAGTCTGTGCCGAACTTCTCCGCCACGGCCCTCTGGGCCGGAGCCATCTTGTCGTTGAAAGTCTGAAAGAGGAAAGCCACGTCCAAGACGTGGTTGGCCTCGCCTTTCCACTCCCCTTCCCACGCATTCAGCTCGTTAAAGGCATACACGTATGCCGTACCGGGCCAGCCAGTGGCGAACGCTACGACCGGCGCGGAGAAGCACGCGTCAGATGCATATTGCAGAATTCTGCGGAGGGCGATGGAGTCGGGAAGGTCAGGAGACAGATGGTAAGCAGAGAGAAAAACAGGGGCGTTGGCGCCTAGGGTTTTGGTGGCCGAGGCGCAAAAAGGAGCAGCAATGTTAGCGGTCCGAGGGCCAAGCATGAAAGAACATATTGAGGCCTGTGAGTCGAGAGCTGTTAGTCTTTGTGAGGTAAAAGTTTGGAGTATATGTGTCTACGTACATCGAATTGGCAATCTCCAATGAGAAGCTGTTCACACCATTTCCGGCCGGGAATCGGAAGGGCGGGGTCATCTTCTTTACTTTCGATTTGGGGAAATGTAAGTGCGCCTGGGATTAAATCTCCGTCGATAATGGGGTGGAGAGGGAGATGGGGAGCGAGAGTGACAAGCTTCTCAGCCGGGAGATCAATAAGTGTTTTCATTCGCTCTGGGCCGGAGAGATGTTTAATCCCGAGGGCTTCGATGACGGAATCGTACACAAAATCTCCAACCGGTGGAGGGAGAGATTGCATCATAAGCGTGGTACCGGACATGCTAATATAGCGTTTGAATAAGGGTTCTGAGGAATACAGGTGCAGGCATCCAGCCACTTCACTTCTGTTAACACCAGTTCTACAGATAAAAATATTTGGATATAAGGAAACCTACCAGAACCAGCGCTCTCCCCAATAAACGTGACGTTCTCAGGATCGCCCCCAAATCCTGAAATGAACTTCTTGATCCACCGAAACGCATTCTGCTGATCTCTCAATCCATTGTTCGCCAAATACCCCGCCTCTCTCATCTCAGTCGAAGTCAAGAAACCAGCCACACCGAGACGGTAACTATTCTCATTTTAGTCCTTCTCTTTCTAACCAGCTCTCCTTAAACCTTGACTAGACACTCCAAGCTAAAAGAAATATAAAAACCAAATATATAAAAAGAAAACTCACTTCATTCCCACCCCAACAGCCGGCACCCCCGCCTGCACCCCCAACTTCACCAACGCAGCGTGGTCATAATGCGGCCAAGAGTTCGCACCCAGAGCGAAACCGCCCCCGTGAACGAAGACGAAAACCGGTAGCTTAGCTGCCTCGCCAGAAAGTTTACCGTGAAGCACTGGCACCGTGATATTGAGATTTAACCCCTCCAGGTCCGAGGACGCGACGTCTTCCACGGGGAGGGAGTTCTGGATGAAACCGAACTCGTTTTCAAGACCCATGGGAGGATTGAGGGCTGTGGGTCTATTCGTTCAGAAAGGTTAGTTCTTCAGTCTGGCCTTTCAGGGAGGGTCAGGGAGAGAAAGGGGTAAGGGAGTTAGTGCTAACCCGAATTTCGTACAGTCGTATACACTGCTAGGAGTGGGTGTGGAGGGAAAGATCTCGCTGACCCCAAATCGGCTCTTTATTGAGGCATATTTGATGCCTAGGAATTGAACGACTGAGTCTCCTTCACGGCCATGAAGCTCGCCCAGCTGGGCATGCTTCAGGACGGAAGTCATTGTGATTTTACCCCGCGATAATGCGCGTGTTGGTCAGATATCAAATTTGAGATCGTCGTCTACCTTTAGCAGTCAGTAAAACTTTTATTACAAGCTGAGGACAACAAGCTGCAACAAATAAAGCTATATACATACCCTAAGTACAGATTTGACCTAGCTTTTTAATATCCTCAGGTACGGTAGTGGGGTAGAACGTGTGAAAATCACGTGAATATACTTTAGGAGCGAGGTGCTCTCAGTAAGAGTTTCCACAAAAGTTCGGTAAAAGAGAAAATGGTCTGATCCCTTCAAAAAAAGCGAAAAGCACACACGCTCCCAATCAAGTAATCGTAGTGAAATCGTCTAACTTTCAAAAAAACGGGTGTAACCAAATCGGTGGGGCAGCGTATGATCGATATCACCGATGTGGGGTCTGCGGCGCGTTCGGAAAACCCCCCTTGTGGGGTGAGACGAGAAACAGGTGTTGAACAAGTTACTTTCGTGCCTGCGCCGGTTCTTTTTCGATTTTCGCCTATGCTGTTTTTGTGTAAGATTGGCTATATATAATAATACTGTATATTGTATCGGTGATGCAGAGCGAGATATTATTCTCGCATATAGCCTTCGGAAGATATAGGGGCGGCGGAAAACATGTGAATGGTGATATATTTTACAACATATTTTTTGCTGCTCTAGGGTTTACGCTATTTGACGTTGTATCTTTAACGGAAATGAATAGGTTTCGATTCGTCCTTATTTTTGACTGATTTCAATCTACCCCGCAGTGGGGTAATGAGGGGTCGAGAGTATCTTCGCAAAGCTCTGAGAACCAGTTGTTTAGCGACAATTTCAGGGGCTGGTGGCCCGGACCCCTATATAAAACGAGGGAAATGGAACAATGCTTTGGTTCTTAAAAACCTGGGCAAAGCTAAGTCGACAATCAACACTGATCAATTGAAAAATCGATTTCTCGAAAGAGGAACTAGGTAGGAGTCATGTTGAGACGAGAGTGTGTTCGCAAGCTTCAGCAATATTATGATCCACCCTGATCCAAAAATTCAACCTTTTTAATGCCCAGAAAAGTAACCGTCTAATAGTAAACAATGCAATTTCTCCTTGTTCCTTTACGCACTCTCAGCAAGTTTAACCAACCCTTCTAGGTTGATGCTCTTCGGCCTCTCAATAGGAAGTCCTAGCGCTCTATCCCAAATCAGCTGGGCCAAAGGTCCTAGACCTCTGCTGACGCCAAAGGTAGCAGTATAGTACAAAGTCTCGTGGAATCCGTAATGGTGGAAGAGAACACCAGAGCTAGAATCCACGTTGGGGTATGGGTTTTTGGTTTTTCCATGCTCCTTAAGAACGTCTGGGGCAATCTCAGAGTTCTTCTTAACCAATTGGAAGACTGGATCCTTGGCGATCTCTGGTCTAGAGGAGGCATAGTCCATGAGTGCCTCAAATCGAGGATCTGGCTTACGAAGAACGGCGTGGCCATAACCGGGAACGACTCGGCCAGACTTGAGTGTAGACCAAAGGTAATCAGAGACATCCTTGTCGGAGAATTTAGTTCCAACATGCTCCTGCATTTGAAGGATCCATCTCAAAACTTCTTGAGCTGCAAGTCTATTCATCGTTAGCAAAAATAGCAGCAAGATCATAGATGCATCATCTTACCCGTGCAAGGGTCCAGCGAGGCCCTGCAGGCCAGCACTGTAGCTCAAAAATGGGTCGCTCAATGCACTGCCGACCAAATGTGTAGCATGCGCAGAAACATTGCCTCCCTCATGATCACCATGAAGAGCTAGGTACAATCTCAAAAGATCTTGGAAATTTTCATTCTCCTTTCCTCCCTTGCCGAGCATAGCGGCGAAGTTGTACGACCAATCTTGCTCCAGGTCAATCGCAGCTGGGAGAGCTCCGCCACCTCGGTATGAGTTTTGGTAGATCTTAGCAGCAATGACAGGGAGCTTGGCAAGAAGAGAAATGCTATCATCGAAGGTTGGCTCCCAGTAGTCAGCCTTGTTAATACCATTCTCGTAAGCCTTGGCGAACTTGGAGGTGTGGGAAAGTGCTGAGACCGCGATTGCGAATTGGGTCATTGGGTGAAGGTCCTTGGGAAAGTCGTCTAGCATCTTGTTGACAAAGGCTGGTAGTTCGGACTTCTCTGCGAGCTCACGAGAGAAAGCACGAACTTGATTAGTAGATGGCACCTGGCCAGTCAAGAGCAGCCAGAACATGGCTTCCGGCAGCATTTCTGTGCCAGTCTTGCCCTTAGGAAGCTCCTTTTGGCAATCCTTGATTGTCCGACCGTGGAATCGAATACCCTCGTTGGCGTCAAGGACAGACCCTTCCCATACCATAGCCTTCAATCCTCTGGATATGGTCAGCCAGATTGTTGGAGGTCCGCGGGTCATGTGCCTACCTCATGCCTCCAATGGTGTTCTCCACCTTGACATCTCCAATAACCTTTCCGCCCAAGGCCTTGACCTTTTTGAGGAGTTCGCGCTTGGCAGGAATGGCCTCTTTGAAGGTGGTCTTGAGATCCGGCTCGGAGGAAGATGAGTAGTTGCGCTGGGCTGGGATCGCAATAGGGCGAACCGCAATCGGCTATCATAAATTAGAATCCTCTTTCCAGAAGTTTATACATGACCTCCGACTTACTCGCAGTGCTCTTAATGCCTGCGAGGCAGACCGGGCGTTCATGGCCATCTTCGAAGCTCTGGCGCGGGGTACGGTGGGGTAATTGATTAAGCTGACGAGAGGAAAAAGTGTCGATGTATGACTTCTAATCCAGCAATGGTTGGTTTAGAGTACACTACACCGGCCTGGAATTTTGCAAGTCAATTTTCAGAAGCAAAAAGTTTTGAAGATGAAGATGGAGATCAACAGCCTTCGAGACACAAACAATGCCTAGGGCAGAGCGTTGAGCCGAGGGAAAGAATTGGCCAATCACGGTAGACCGGAGCTAGGCGGGGATTTTTTCGCCGTTGCAATGCCGAGGACAACCGTTACCAGAGCCGTAGCCGTAGCCGTACAGTACATCTCGCCCGTGACGACGAGGAGAAACCAAGAGCTTGAGGCTGAGGTTGAACTTTCTCAGGGATTCACATCCGATTACGGATTGTAGCGTTCTGCATACACTACCTGGCGACTTGATTGATCAGCAAGAGGGCGAGGGCTAGCGGGAGGCATTTGGTCATATCTGCCTTGTCTCTCTTCTCTTCAATCTTTCTTCTACCCAAAATTCACATTTCGCCATGCTTCGCAGAGTGGCGTCAACTGTGCCCCGACGAGCACTGGCAGCGAGATCTGCCAGCCTTGCGATACGACCCTTCTCAATATCCGCCCAAAGAATGGTTGCTTTGAAGCCCCTCGAAAATCCCATCTCTACCCCTCTCCCGTCCGACGCCTTTCAACTGCTGCCGGAATCACAAAAGGCTGGAGCCGCCGAAGATGCGCTGTACGAGCAACAAATAAAAGATGTAGAAACATGGTGGGCAAGCCCGAGATATGAAGGGATCAAGAGACCATATTCTGCGGCAGATGTTGTGTCCAAGCGGGGAAGTCAACTGCAGTCATATCCAAGTTCGGTAATGGCGAGAAAGCTGTTTAATTTGATCAAAGAGAGGGAAGCAAAGGGAGAGCCAATTCATACAAGTAGGTCCATTCTTCTCTCCGTCGGACTAAATTATCTCCTAACAGTTCTATAGTGGGTGCCATTGACCCTGTACAGATGACCCAACAGGCACCAAATCAAGAAGTCCTCTATATTTCGGGTTGGGCATGCTCGTCCGTCCTCACAACCACAAACGAAGTCTCACCGGATTTCGGCGATTACCCATACAATACCGTCCCGAACCAAGTCCAGAGACTAGCTAAAGCACAATCGATGCATGACAGGAAACAATGGGATGCGCGGAGGAAGCTGAGTGCCGAGGAGAGGGTGAAGACACCATATACCGATTATCTTCGACCAATAATCGCAGATGGGGATACTGGTCATGGTGGGCTCTCAGCTGTGCTGAAGCTAGCTAAGCTTTTTGCAGAGAATGGAGCTGCGGCTGTACATTTTGAAGACCAGTTGCATGGAGGCAAGAAGTGTGGACATCTTGCAGGCAAGGTTTTGGTACCAGTTGGAGATCATATCAATCGCCTAGTGGCTGCCCGCTTCCAATGGGACGTGATGGGATCGGAGAATCTGGTTATTGCGAGAACGGACTCAGAAAGTGGAAAACTCATTAGTAGTGCTATTGATGTTAGAGATCACGAATTCATCCTCGGTCTCGCCGATGAGTCTATCGAGCCATTAGCGGAGACTCTACAACAAATGGAGATGAACGGAGCAGCGGGCGAAGAAATCGACATTTTCGAGGCGGAATGGGTGAAAAACAACAAGTTGATAAGTTGTGATGAGGCCGTCGTCTTGCAATTCAAAGATCAAGGTCTGTCACAGGACAAGATCGACAAATATCTTCAAGCAACCGAAGAAAACCGGAATATGTCAATCACGAAGAGGAAACAACTGGCGTCCGAAATTTCAGGCAAGCCAATTGCATTTAATATTGACATTCCACGGACAAGAGAAGGATTTTATCACTACCGGGCTGGTATGAAAGCAGCTACAAAACGTGCAATCGAATACGCACCCTTTGCAGACCTCTTATGGGTGGAGACAGGTGATCCAAGCGTCAAGAACGCCGCCCAATTCTCGGGCGAAATCCGAGAGCGACACCCTGGAAAAGGTCTGGTATATAACCTCTCCCCGTCTTTCAACTGGATGGGCCACGGCTTCACCGACGAGACCCTGAAATCCTTTATCTGGGATATCGCCAAACACGGGTTCGTCCTCCAGCTGATTTCTCTGGCCGGACTGCACAGCACTGCTACGATCACCCACGAGCTTAGTACAAAATTCAAAGATGAGGGTATGTTGGCATATGTCAACCTGGTGCAGAAGAGAGAAAAGGAACTTGGGGTAGATGTTCTGACACATCAGAAGTGGAGTGGCGCAGCATATATTGACGGGATTTTGGGATCGATACAAAGTGGAAGCAGTTCTAGCAAGAGTATGGGAGAAGGGAATACCGAGGGGCAATTTTAAAGCAAAACTTTGGTTGGCGGCGTTTGGAGGCGTGGCGCTGCATGTAGTTAGATATAAATCAATAAAAATTGCATACTCCGATTATTTTTGGTTTATGGATTTTGTTCTCATCCGATCTATGACATCTGACCACATCTACCATCCCCCTTAGTAATGTCCTGTAGCTCCCTAGTCCTAGATTTCCAGATCCCTAGAGCTTTACATTGCATCAAGCCTATTTAGTGTGGCGAAAACAGGAGCTGAAGCCAATGGCAAGCTTTAGGCACTCAGATATCTTCACTCTGGCTACACTTAATAGGCCCGAGAAGACGTAAAGCTTTATCAACCCCACCGATTAAATCCGAGCTCCGAGCTCCGTGCTCTATAAAGGAGCTCTAGCCGAATCCAGGCTATTGCGCCGCCCTCAGGCTTTTCGGAGCTCAGGATCATAGGTCGACAACAAAGTTAATTCAACCCATGGATTTTACGTGTATCTTAACGCCCTTCGATGACTCCCTCTGAAGCGTTGAAGTCTTGACGCGCATTAAAATCTTACTGTACCATTACCATTTATCGTATCTTACGCTTCCCAATTAAGCAGGTGGTCGCGATCTTTAACCTTAAAGGACTTCTCTATTTTTTCATCTCACATCACTATTTTCTACATATTTTCTCTCCTCTTCTCTCTTAAGTATTGCCTTTTCTCATCCAGGAACAGAGTTTGTTTAGAAATAAAAAGAATCAAGAAAGAAGAAGGGAGAGGAAAATTGACAAAAATAAAATAATAATAAAAATGGAAAAAATCCTCATCCGGCCGGGCACGCTCGCTGACATGCCGGCCATCGCCACCGTCGACATGGCCGCGAACGAGCACCACCCCGTGATGGCGATTCCGTGGAAGACGCCCGCAGACTGCCACGCGGCGCTGGTGGACCGTTACTCGCATTTCTTCAACGACCCGGCGTACCATTTCCTCGTCGCTGCGGTGCCCAGCGAAGACGGCGAGGCAGGAGGACCGGGCAAAGACGTTCTGGCCGGGTTTTTGGCCTGGAGAGAGAAGAGGGGACCCGGCTCCAAGGACTGGACGCCAAATCTGCCAGAGGGCACGAACGTTGAGTTCATTGGGCATTTTTTGAACGAGAGGGAAGTGGATCCTGCAAGGAACGCGTTGAAACCTGATGAGATTTCTGGTATGGCTTATTTTCATCTTTTTCGCTTATTCCGTGAGGTGGATATGTTTTGCGTTGTCCATTTTTCCCTCTGCTTTTCCCCACCTTTTTCCCGGCTGTTTTTGTGTTATGCTCTTTCAAAGAATATTGATATTGATCTTTTGATAGAGTTGGAATCTTTTTCTATAGGTCCCAAGTGGCAGAGAAAGGGGCTCGGAGGGAGAATGCTCAAGCCAGTTATTGCCGAGGTGGACAAACTTGGAGAGAAGATGTATATCACTTCTAGTGCCGATGGGAAAGGCTTGTACGAGAAATTTGGCTTTAAAGAGATGAGTTCCCGGACCACTGATCTTGCTAAGTGGGATGTAGAGTCGTACACGGTTTGGCACATGATGAGAGAAGCCAAGTAGTAAAGATTTAGAGATTGTGACGCTGGGATGGGAAATTAACAGATAGGTTTCAATGACGGTTATGTGGAGTTTCGGGGCTGAGATGTACGTCTTTTAGATATTTTTTTGCGGTCTCTAGAGATTCTTCATCAAGATAGAGCAACTACTAGTCCTAATGAGCAAGTCAATATGCAAAAAAGCCGTTCTAGTTTGCCGACCCCATCAGATTAAGTGCCTCAAGTCAAAGGGGAGATACATTGCGATAAAAAAAATTCATTAGCTATGGGTATATAAACGGAAAGAAAAATAGCATGGTAAATATTTACTACTAGCCAACTTACCCAAAGAAAAAGAATTTCTATTAAATATTCTTTAGAACAGAGTGTCTTAGATTAAGAAGTAGAACAACTTATTATCTTACTCTCATCTACATCAATTGTGTTAAGCTCTACTCATCAATCTTAGCAAAATTTCACTCTTCAGCATTAGTTGCTTCTGAGGAGCCCTTCCCACACTTCTTACTTCTTTCCTTTCTAGCGCTATCCCGAACAGTGTTTTTATTACTTCGAGATAGCCCATCTAACTTTAAAAATTAACCCAAGAGTCCTTCCTTTCGACCAGCACTTAGTTTCAGGTGTGTGTAATGATTACCTTCTGCAGGTTCCCTCATTCTCTAATGGCTAGCAGCAATCCTGCTGTGTTCCTTTTCCCCCTTCTTTATATACATCGAACATTCATTTGCCCACCTTTTAGATTGGTTTCAAATCTTTTTTTCTTTTCTTGAGCTCAATTGATCGTTTAGTGGTCTTTCTTATGTGGGATCAACCTCCTTTTCTACTCGCTTAGTTGACCGGCCAAAAGAAGAATAATCGTTGCAATCAACAGCCAACGTCCAATCTATTTTCAGCAAAGACAAAGATGATACTGTGGCGTAAAATTAACCATTGGAACACTCAATTGCCCCGAGAATGTTCTGCTAATTGTTACCGTCGTCGCAACGTATAAATTATAAATATTTCCAGCGCCGCAACTAGTTTTGGAGTCTCATTTGCATGCCATGATGCACATCTTCCTCCTGATTAAACTTCTCAGTTCAAGCGACGGAGCTATGGAGCCAGCATAGCATTCACGACCGTATTCTACACCCACATACAAGTGGGCTGTGGCAGGGGTCGCTGAAAAGCGTCTCATTGCAGATGAAATTCAAAGGTCAGGTGTCATGCTGTCGTTGTTGAAGAGTTCGGGCATATTGTGACTTGAGAAATGACCTCTAGTGGGATCAGAGAAGCAACCTGAGGAAGTGAACCTACGAATAGTATTGGCGGGAGATGGAGAAGCTGGAGTCGAACCAGAACTAGGGGTGGACGTTTGGGTTGGAGAGTATGCTGTTGTTACTCTGCTCGTTGAGGAAACTGATTCCGGTAAGGTTAGATCTGGTGAAACAATGGAACAAGAGCTTGAGAGTGAATTTGACAATATCGATATTGAGGATTATGATTATCCATATACCCGGATTGGGCCGGGTCGGCATCTTGAATTTCATATGTGGGAGCTAGCGAAAGCACAAATGAATGTGCTAGTGCCAAGAGGAGGCAAAATCTGAACAGCATTGTAAGAAAGCAAATTAAAACATCCAGTGTGGTTTAGGGATTTCTCGCTCACTCGTAAGAGGCAACAAAACAATGTCTTATGAAAGAAAATACTACATTATGGTGAAGTTCTTGTGACTCTTGTCATACGAACATTAAAGGAACAATGCTGATCTGACGGGAAGGTGCAGACTTACAAGGCTGGTCGGGTTTTAACGTAAGGGTAAGGATGCGTAATAAGGGGCGGGTTGAGATATACCCTTAGCGACACGACCCGCGAGAGGCACCATCAGCAGGATCAGTCATGGGCGCTGCAGTATGTGCTGTGCGCAATGTCATTCTAGTTACTGGATCTAGTCAGGGCGAGGAACAAGCTTGGTAAAAGGTCCTACTCGACTGCTGGGTTTTAGCGCTCTATCTAGCTTCGAGAAATTCCCTTTTCCTGACAGTGAAGTGGAAATATCCGAAGACTGAAATCAATCCTATTACTCCATTGTCGGCAAAGTGGAATAAAAGTGGTATGCGTAATCCTGTGTAGCCGGGAATTTTTAGTGAAATCGCAAAATGAATGAGATTTGGAAAACACGAGATTCTTCCCACTGGGTTACTTACACACACCTTCAAATTCACGAAAGAAAGGTCATCGTGTTTGGCAGTGCTGATGTTGCCCCTACGTCGGTTTTAACCTAATGTCAGCCGCCAACCTTCGACCCCGCTACCAATGCGGCCGATATTGAACCTGACATGCGTAGGAATAATATAGATGCGCATATTTATTGTCGCCTGCTCTTTCTCTTGGCATTCAACATATTCGGGAAAGTCAAAAATCTCGAAATCGCATTTATTTTCGTGCCAAACTCCTGCAGCTTGCTATAACCTTACGAGTTATGCAGGGGACTTTAAATCAACCCAGCTTCCTCCAAAGCACTGAGTAATCCTCGTCTATCAACAACTAAAATTACTGGGCGTATAGAGTAAGCACCCGGCATGCTTATGCGAGACTCGAGCTATTATAATTAATTCGGCTGTGGTGAAGTTGAAGTCAAGGGTGTGGAGGCTGGTTGAAACTTCCATTTATTTGATATGAATACTGTACCTGAATCTGTCAACATAAATGCTATATTTCTGTAATGCTATCTTTCAAATTTAAAAGCAAAAACTTATTCAAGCTGAATAGAAGTATCTCTTTGAATCTAGAACAGCCCCTTCTTGATAATATTAGGCAAGTATGGAGTGGATGTACCTTATAGGCTGCGTTTCTATCATCCAGAACTACGACTTCAACTTAATGAATTTCTGTAGATGGAAATTTCGATAAAATCTCAAAGATATGCCAATTCATATTTTAATACCTCTCCATATTCCTGTTCTCGGGCAACTTAACTGTATGTTACCACCTTTCCTACTTACTGAAGATAGCTAGCAGGCGCCTTGTCCAGCGAAAGCTTATCTAGATACGCTAACAAGCCGAGATTCTACAGGCCCTTCCATCTAATATATTTTTGCAACGACCCAATCTCAATATAGCGTTGACCCCTTGATCATGATCCTTCAGAATATCCTTTCCTTAGATTCATCTAAACTTTTATCCCAAATTTGGTCTGTGTTACCTACCCGGCCACGGGTCATCTAACCTCAACTTATTCACGAGGGATAAACTCCCGGCAAAGATTAACCCCACATAGACACTCACATATAACTTCACTTGAGTCTCCACCCGAGTCTCCGACAACTGACGCACCAACACTCATTTTGATACCATCGAATCACTATAACTATGAAACTTAACGTATTTCTGTCTCTTCTCCCAGTCGCCTGGGCGGCAAGCTACTGCCCCTCCCAGCCGGCCGACTCCACTCAACAACGAGCTATCTTAAATCAATTTATTCAGAAATTCTATGTCAACAAAGATGTAACAACGGCATTCGCTGATCATTTCGACAAAAATTACACTGAGCACAATCCGAACGCTCTCTCTGGCTGGCAAGCCGGAAGCCTTACCGGCCTTGCAGGCTTGATTTCATCATCCAACTTCACTATAATGCATACAGCATTTGATAGTGGCATGGGTTGGGTTCATTTCCGACAGGACACTGCTGGGAGCCCACCCACGGCGATCGTTGATGTAGTGAAATTCAATGGAACTTGTATTGTAGAGCACTGGGACGTTCAGGAGGCGAGGCCGACTAATCCGGTAAATCCACTTGCCATGTGGTAGGAGACCTGAAGAAGGGCGGCGACAATGGAAAAGTTATATATACAAAATTTACTACAATTCAGTAACTAATAGCGATTACCGTGCTTATAATTACTCATTCTGCCCTTTGTAATACAGCAATTCTCATATCTATTTCATCTTTCTTAACCTTTCAAGGATGAGATGAATTATTAAATTTATCATCTTTACCAGTGCTAGTAGTCTACCAGTAGATTTGCAATTTATGAAATAGGTAGCTCCTAAGAATTAAGCATACACAAATCCGAATTTAGATGAAAAGGTCAAAATTAACCAATATCAAACAGTCTAGTCTAAGTGAAAATGCTTTTACTGTTACCACAAAAGTTTTGCATAGTCTGGAAGAGTAAAGAATTAGGCATCTATCTTCGTAGCTTTAACAAGCCAAATATTTCCATTATCGGCCTCCTTAACAAGTTCTCCACTCTTCCCACCATCTAATAATAGAGGAAATCGATCAAAGCCCATCCTTCGATAAAATGCCTGCGCGCCAACATTATCAGCGACCATGACAAGATGGACTCCTTTGACATTGGCCGCGTTCAGCTTCTCCAAAAGCCGATCCGTTAGTTGGCGTCCATATCCCTGACCTTGATACTTTGGCAATAGATCAATGTGCAAATGTGAAGGATATTGTTCAAGGAGCTTGGAGTTTCTGCATGAAGGAGCGACTCGTCAGGGGAGTACAAAAGTTGTAACAAAGCTGTAGGAAGTTCATCGCCAGTCCATTTTGCTGGAATCTCCATGTTAGGTTTGGGCAATTTGACTGTATCGAGCGTTGGGATATATTCAGATTGGTATCTAGACAGATATTGTTTATTGCTTGGAGTTGCGAGAATGAAGCCCACTGCTATGCCATCTCCGGAGTCAAGAACAAATCCATAATTAGGATATAGTCTAATATATGGGACAGCCCAGATGAAGGGGGCGATTGAACAAACAGGCTCGTGAGCTAGATCCTTGTGTACTGTCACGCTGCACTAGATAGTCTTAGATCTACTTGAGTTGACAGAGAGAATGGAATCCATACAATATGCCGAATTGCCTCTTCGTCATTCTTAGGATCACAAGGGCGGATAAAGGGAGTCATTTTAACATGGATCGCAAGCAAATTCAAGATGAAAGAGTATTTTAAATGCGTGTCTCGCTCTAGGTAGTTTATTACATTGCCTTAGCTTTATATACCTCACTTAGCTCTACGTGTCGATACCCCCTTGTCCTTCGTCCTGTAATACTTGTTTCAGCGGGGTACCGGCCCGCTGAAGTCGCGAAGTGCAGGGGATTCCAGGGCCTAATGATGTGACGGCTTAGATAGTTGTATCGGGCGGGGAAAGAACAAATTTGGCTAGGGCCACAGGACAATCGTAAAGGCTGACTCCGAAATCGTATGACCAATACACGCGATTTGCCATGGCCATAGCTAGAAAGTTAGAAGTCTGGGACATTGATACTCCGGACTGTCAGCACGGAAAATCAAAAGAAGCGTGGTAAATGTAGCGGCAGTCAATAATCTGTGATAAAGAACACCGCATTGGAGCGAAAAGTGATCTCCCGCGACCTCCGCTGAGAGCGGAGATGCCCACTCTTTTCTTTTCCACTTTTCCACTGAGCTCTAATATAAATAACTGATAGCCATATACTGTTTTATAAATCTACTGGATACTCTATGGTTTCTATATTTTCCGGATATTTTAGTCCGTTTTGCTTCCTCACTTGATCCATGACATTCACAATGACAATCGATTCTGATAAATTTTCAAATCGTCCTTCTTTTCGTCCTTCCATTATGGCTGTTGCAGCCTCATCAGCTTCCCAAAACATGCCACAGCCTTCACCTTTAGCATGGCTATCTAAGAAGCCGTTAAACCATCCACTACCTTTCCTTGGTCCTGGCTGTTGCTACTCCTTATCATCGATAGTGCCATCTTTGAGGATTAACTTCCTTTTGGTTGGACGTCAAATCGGAGGCCAAACTTGAACTTCGCCTTTATCACCTTGGACTCTTAATGCAGCCCCCGATCTACCCGATTTGTCGGGATCAGGATCAATTCGCATAGCGATGGTTGCAATACCACGAGCATCACCTTTAGCCCGAGGAAACATCAATAGAATGGTGGTCATTTCGTCAGCGCTTGCGGAGTACTTCTTCATTACCGAAACAACTGTTGGTAATGTCAGGTTACTTTGGGTAAGATATAGGGTTTGGAATACCCAGGTAAGTGAATCTATGCCCAGATCCAGCGGTGATCCCCTGAAAAGCTTTAGATTTACCATGCGCTACAGGCCTTCAGCCCAAGTAGTCTCTGGATCTACATTGATAGAGTTATCTGTTGTCACGCGTGTAACATTGTCCAGTTTGCTAGATTTTATTAGGTCCCGAATGTAGATTGACAAAGGAAGATGTCTGGTCCATATGGCTTCCACGAGTAATAGATTCTTCTCTTTTGCTTTCTCTGCCAACTTTCTGGCCTGCGCAGCTTTTATTGTAGATGATTTCTCACACAACACGTTTTCCCCGCTTCTAAGCAAAGCAAAGCATTGGTAGTGGTGAGAATGCGGAGTCGCAATATATACGATATCAATATTTGGATCGGCGACCAATTCTTTGTAGGATCCATATGCCTTGGCGGTTGCAGGAGCACCAACTGCCTTAAGAAACTCCTCGGCCTGACATTGACAGGAGGAACTAGTGGCAGCTGCGACAGTGTGAACAATCGAGAGTAAATTTCTAGTTTTTGGATCAACGAGAAGATCAATAGCAAAAGTTTTGGCTATCTTGCTAGTTGCTGAGACGATTAGATTTTGAAAATAAAAGATTCCCATTACTTACCCAGAATATCTCATCGAATTGTTTTCGCCATTTTGCCAAAGAGAGAGGAATACGTAGTCGATTGACCTCACAGATGATTGTAATCTGTCCATGAAGCAAGTTTTGGTGTAAATTGGCCGTAGAAGACAGTCAGGAAATTTCTCGGCTGGTGCCAGATGCTTATATATTAGGTTGTGGGACCGACACAACTGCACCTGACAATTAGGTATTGCAGTCAGTCGGATGGGATTTCTCGGTTGGGTATATCTAGAAGTTCAAACTTTACCTAGTATGGATGCCCAAGAGGATGATCCCATTTAGGTCAGGGCAAATCACCTGGCTAGTCCCCACTAATCCACCCCATTCCTGGCTCGCTCTGAACATGGGGAACATTCTTATTTGTAGCCACAGGGCGAACGCCGAAAGCATGAAATATCCCGCAATTCACCTCCTAATTGGCGTCCCACGATTGCGATGTTTGCCGCTACTCTCACAATATGGGGTTGTGGATGGATGGTTAAACACAAGGTCAGGGGCGTGGTACTAAAGCCGTTGATTGATGTGTATACTTCCCTTCTTCATCACCCGCGACATTCTTCACCTACCGTGATTAATCAACGCCCCACAAGATAAAGAAGAATTTCAAAAACAAGAAGGCTAATTGTCAGCCTCAGCACCAAATCCAAACGCTATGCAGGCTATATAGTGCTCTACCTCTTCTGACCCTCTATGACGGTATCTTTCAAGCTTATGCTTATTAGCTAATGGGGTCATTATCAAACAACTCCAGGCGTCTCTCACACTATAACGGCTGGTACAAAATCACTCCAATCGGCAGGTGCAGCTGTCGTCTGGCGTCTCGATGGCATGAAGATCTCTCACTAATCCATGTATGTGAGCACATGGATGATTTTAGTATTTGTGGTTGTAAGAGCTAGCTACGCGGTGATTTTGCAAGTGAAAGAAAATTCGGTCGATGAGCCGTTAAGGTCGGTAGATGGAGTGAATGTCGTGGAGGATGGATTTGTGGTTGAGGTTGGGGGAATCATCCTATCCAGGCGGAGATTCATAAAGCGGAGACGCCGAAGATAGGAGGGGAGATCCATATTGAGACAAATGAGACTGTTAAAGACTGAGGATAGAGAAATATAGACTCCCAACCCATCGGGATTACTTTCAATCGCCTCATATTTTTTTATCCTGTCAATTACTAAATCCAGAAATGGGCATAAAAAACCGCAAATCTAAATTTTCGCGATGAGTGAATATGTTCAACTATCTAACTTTGTTCCAGCTTTTCAATATTCAGGTCTTTCGACCCTAGGTCGCTCATACGGAGGACCGTTACAAGAATGGTTTGTTCCGTTGTCCATTTCAAACATTGGTTAGATCTTCTCTCCTATTATCTACTCAAATCTATAAATCTCACAATTTTGCCGCTCTTCTGAACCATGTGGACTTTTTCTTAGATATTAACAGCAATCAGTCAAAGATATCAATAATACTGGAGGTGATTATATGGCCAAAGACTTGAGTCTCATCAGTGCTGCTTGGATAGAGAAACTGTACTATGCCTAAAATGGACTCTTGCTTGCTCATATTTCCGAGCCAATTAAAATCGCTCTTACGTTGCGGCCTGATCTATCAGACGAGAACGTGCGGAAGCCTTGAAATTTTGCAAGGCCATTTCTTACTAATACACATTTGCTAGTTACGAGTAGTGGATAATATTAATCGCCTCCGCAGCCAGTTACAAAAACACACAATAGACTGCTCGACTTCTTTGAGATTTGTTCCTTCGTTATCCAAGACCTCTAACATATTGCCAATGGATAAAAGAGTTCGTACAGGATGCTTCACTTGTCGTAAGCGACGAGTGAAGTGCGATGAAACAAAGCCAACCTGCAGTCGGTGTCGTAATGGTAACTTTCTCTGTCAAGGTTATGAGGACCCCCGGAAGGTTTTAGACAGTTCAGAAATAACAAGCTTGTCTTTACGAAAGGGAGCCACTTCGTCTGGACCAATGGCAAGTGAGCTGCCATGGCGGCACATAAATTGGCGACAGGATCAGCTGCCGCTTTATCACCATTTTGTCACAACGACAGCTCATCGGCTTTTTCGAGGCGATCAAATTAGCTTCTGGCGTGACCAAGTCGCACAGATGTCCTATGGAATTGACCTAGTGCATGAGGCTCTTCTAGCAATAGGTGCAGTCCATCGAGCGTCACTTCTCACAGGATCAGATGGTAACCTCGTGGAAGCCGCAAAGTGCAGAATCCTGGGCTTAAATGCCTATGGGACAGTCTTGAGATTACTGCCGGAATACTTACGGTTAACTAACGGGACTGATACATGGCCTGTCATTATTGTTCTCTTGTTCCTTACATATTTTGAGGTAGCTGTTCCCCGACCTTGTCTACTGAGAAATTTTTGTGTTTCTAAGATTGGATTCTAGTGTTTTATGGAGAATGCCAGAGGGGCTTTCCGTCATCTATGGGCTGCAATACAACTTCTAAGAAGATCGGAAAGTCTCCTATCCGCTACCGAATTCCCCAACAAGATACCAATTTATGATGCCATTCTGCGACTCGATTTACTTGCTCAGAAGCTTGTGCCTTATGCATCTTCATCGTTTCTACGTTGCTCGGGTGCATTCATGGAGGCTCCTTTTTGGAATAGGCCCTCGATTGAACACTCTAGTATAAAACAAGAAGATTCTATCATCATAGAGCGTTATCGATTGATACAACTCATCTGTGGTCACAACAATCTTAGCCGAGTAATCTGGGGAGCTTGGCATCCTACAAACGAAAGGCCAAGTCGCGAGGAGCTGCTGGGCTTTTATGCAGAAATGCTACTGTGGAAGTCAAATTCGCCGGCGACCTTTGCAGCTTGTCCAGAACTGGGCAGTATTCAAGCGTCAAACTTGACAGAAATGGCAACCCTTCCGATTCCTCCATCACCCTTTCATTTTTCTTCGACTGAAGCAGCTGTTAATGTTGTTATGTATAATGGACATTTGGGGTGTGCCTTGGCAATGCTTTGCACTACTGAAAAAGAGCCTATGGTGCGAGAGATTGAGGCTTATAACATTGTGTATCAGAATCTCCGCATTTGCCAAGGATTGGTAGTTCGGGGTAGCCAAAATCTTTCCACAGACTATATGCCTAGCGACGCGGTGAACATGGGAATCTCAATATTTCTATATCACGGAGCTCGTCGGTGCTTTTCACTAGCTTGGCAGAAGTGGACAATTTCTGCTCTTCGCTCAATTGGCCGTGAGGGTCTGTCGAATGGCCATGCATCAGCAAATGCACTGGAAATCATGTGCCAGCTTGAGAGAAAGTTATCTAATCACTCGAGGCTTGAGAGCGATGAGGGTGAGCTAAGCAGGGCTCTGGGGTCTTTACGAGACCGAATATTTCCCTTACTACTCCCTCGGCAAGATGATGAAACCTTCATAACGTACTATTTTCAATATGGCCTAGAAGATGAAAAAAGTGATGAGAGTGTAGTCCGTGTTGTCGCGAAAGCATCTTGGAGGCAAGGGACTTCCGGTTCTATGGATTCATTGGAATTGGAAGCCTATGACTCTTATGACATTGAGAATGTACCCTTCCCGGGAACTTCATCAAGAACTCAGAGCTTATTCAGTTCTTTGCAAAAGGGTGTTGAAAATGGTTGGCACGGTTATCTTAATATGGAATGATGAGACTCGTGAAGATGACTTATTGGAACATGGAATATACAAGCCAAAAAATATCATCGATTAAGAGGCTGAATGAATGTTGTAAGTGCTGACTGCATCTCCCCTTGTGTCACGCCAGTCCACCTCTTTCTTATTTATTCTAGTAGTTTAATATCGGTCACGCTTACTATAGCACTAGGAAAGTAAGCTACATATATTAAGTTCGGATTTCTACAATATCGACTTCTAATGAGAAGGATCTGAGAGGCCCAATTTGAACTTTAAGTAGCAGGGGTGCTCTTAGGGCGATCTAGCTACGAATACGTTGGTTTTAAAGATTACATCATAGAATGGTATAGCTTGTAGGATAAGAACCAAGAGTTTAGATGGCAAGAGAAGGTGAATAGTACTGCTGCTGGGAGGGTAGGCATGATGGTTCTTAATTACAACTTCTCTTAAGTGACTATGTTTTCTGACCTTAAACTTTGTTGAATTCCTCCAAGTGGAAAGAACACTATTATAGTGGACTCATATTGGCAAAATTACCAGGCAATAAATCAAACAACATCAGTTCAGGACGAGTTATTGTGATTGGATGCAAGGAAGGTGTAAACCTGCTCGGAAATACATTTGTCCTTGAGCACTAGACTTCTCTTGGAATATATGGCTTTCGTGCCTGGGGTAATTCACGGTTCCTGAAACTGACTGACTAGGTAATGAGATATCTGGTATATGTACTATGTTCTGAGGATACACGCGAACCGCCCAATCTCATCATATACAGTCAGAAAAGAATATTCAAGGACGATTGATTTTTATTCTGCGAGAAGTCCCCGATGATACTTATTGCAGACGCGCTAGCTATTTTAGTGTTATTGCCTCAAAAACAAGGCACAAGAAGAAATACCCCGCAGTAGCCGAACTTAAGTAGCAAGCTCGCTTCCGCGCTCTCCATCATCAGACGCGATCAAACCTGATCACTTTCCAACTCTTCCTGTCAATAACCTCGCGAAGCATGCAGTCTCAAAGATAGAACACTTGTGGGATATCAGCTCTTCATTCTCTCATAGAGTCGTACCGGGATACCCGATTCCGGATCGGCTCTTTTGGACTGCTATTACTGCCGAACCAGAGAAACAAAGTATTGTACAGAACTATAAAAATACTTCAACATGACTAGACCTGCTGCTTGTGTTCTATGCAGGCAGAATAAAGTGAGTACTATCAGAATCTATTTATTATTCATTATTTCTGACTAGCCTGATTACAGTTGGGCTGTAATGCTTCTCTAACATTTCCTTCACCATGCTCGAGATGCGCATCACGTGATATTGTATGCCAGATTGACTTGAAGTATAAGCGTGTGCCAGTTAAGAAGTATGCCTGATAAGAAGTTCAGCCTTTTAACATTTGATTTCTCTACTGCTAGGAATTATTTCAGCTGACATTCTTTATAGTCGACTGGTAGAGCTCACTAGAGAGATCGAAAAAATGAGGAGGTCTGTACCAGCACAAGTGAATTACGAGCCTTTACCAAATACCACCAATCCAATCCAATATAACCGCCCAACACCTTCACAAGCTGAGAACTCAACTTTCATTGATGATACAGTACGGTCGAATGATAGTGACGAGATAACACCACTTATTCCAAGCCTGGATAGTATGCATAATCTAGAATTCACGGCTACGCTTGGCGAGATTATATTACAATCTTCTGAAGTTGATGAATTAATGAGAAAGTGAGACTAACCATTGCTCTGAAGTTGCTGTTGCTGACTATATCCAGATATTTTCTTTATTACCACCAGCATCTCCCTGTTATCGATGTCGATATTGATCCAGTATCGACGTTCCACACAAGCCCACTTCTATTCTGGAGTATTATTTTTGCGGCTTCTCGACATCTACCATCATATCATAGCCTCAACAATGATTTACGCAAGTCGCTTCCTAATCTAGTCAGCAAGCTCATGGTTCAGCGCGAAGACTCCTTGCACACGATTCAAGCCCTATTGATCTTAAGCATGTGGCCATTCCCAGCTCGTCGTCTATCTGATGACTTGCGCTGGATATATAGTGGTGTTGCAATGCAAATGGCAATACAAACGGGATTCCATCGCGTTGGTTACGAGCATGAATATCATTCATTCACGTTTCGAAGATCTCAAAATGATGCTCAGAAACATACTCGGACATGGAGATGCTGGTGTTTTGTCAATGCCGTGTAAGATAAAATATTGACTCATGAAAATAATTGCTAAGTGTGATCAATTCTAGTCTTAGCTGTGAGCTTGGCCTTCCCTGCCTAGTCCCTTTTGATGCTCTCGAACTTAATGCTATGGACGAAGCTGCGTTACCGGGTGATTTTCTTTCGAAGCTCCGCATTGTGCTTTATATCAGCCGGATAAATGATACTCTGGGAGACAGTAGTCCCCAGGACGGCAATCGCCAGATGAAAATGATTAGATTGTTTGAGAAAGAGCTCAACACGCTTGCAACAGAGTTACGGCATTCCCCTACTAGGTGGAATTCTAGTGTAGAATATGTATATCTAGGGGTTCTATCGAACGTTTACGCATTCTGCTTACGCTGCTCATCGACTGTCGCCACGAGTGAACCAGAATACTCTATCATTCAAAGTTCCGCATCCCATGCGGCATCCCAAATTCTCAAACTGTACGCCACATCGCCTTTCCTACCCATCGAAACCCTCCCTGTTGGAGTACGTTGGCAATTGTGCTACCCTAAATTCTATTTTCGCTTCGCAGAATTTGCCCTTTTTGCGCTGCTGAAGATCTCCGCACTGAACAAGCTCTCGGCCCCCGAGCTAAACAACATAAATGAATCTATTAAGCTCGGCTACACCACGTTCGTGGCTTGCTCCACCGCCGAAAACGATGATAATGCTCGCGTTGCAAAAGTCGTCGACATCCTGTGCAAGAAAGGCGTCATCGACCAAGCGTCTAGCAATCCCGTACGGTCACGCCTGGGTACTTCATTCTCATATGAGTTGATCGTTACAGCTGTGAAGTGGCGAAAGCAGCACAGTGGTAATGCCAAACAGACAGATTGCAACTCGAAAAACCCCAACGGCTCTCCGTCAGCAATCGCAGATGCCGGCGCCAGCGTGATTCTCGATGATGCCGATTTTCCGTTTGATATTAACGCTGATGATTTCCCCTTTGATACGGACTCTGGGGCAAATTTTTTCGATTTTAGGCAGCAAGATTTGGGTCTAGGAGGCGATTTCAATTGGAGGGGATAAAGAAGATTTAGCGCAAGCAGAGCAGAGCGAATTATTCTACGAGTAGGCAGAATAGGCGTTGAAAATATGTTTTATTTCTACCAACGCTGTATTCTTCGAACAGATTCTGGAACTCTGTTTTTCTACGAGATACCTACTTTGATTTACGGAGCAGTTAGATGTCACAATCATGTTCTTGCTTCATTCTGGCGCAGTTAAAAGATAATAACTCATGTTACATATTTTTACACTTCATGCTAGGCAGAACCGCACGTTTTATAATTAATAAATATATTTGAAGAAAGAATACAGACTACCAGGAATCCTCTTTCCCTTTTATTCTCTCCCTGTTACTCTCTCTCCCCTTAGCTGGCTTCCATACTTATTTTTCATGTTAAGAGACCGCTCGCTTGTTACAAAACTTGAGTGATGGTAGTTCGGCGCATGGTGCGCTGCATGGAACAGGTCTGCTGAAATGGCTCTGTTCTCTATCATAGGAGGCAGTAAGCTGGTCTAATTATAGCGTAGTAATCATTTGTATTCGCATCACGGCGTCGGTAGAAATCAAGGCATGATGATTCATATGTTTATTATCGATGAATATCTTATGTCATACAGAAGTCTCGAAAAAGTCTAGACTCTAAGAGACTTTATAAAGACGCTTAGATCGTTCTGATTCTCTAGACCACGGAACAATGTTAATATTTCTTGTGCACCTTGGACTCCATAAACCTTCTCGGCCATTGGAAGAAACTTCTTTTCAACTTCAGGTCTGCGGATAGGATTATCCGGCTCGCCCAGAACCGAATGATCCTCTACCGTCACACTCCTGCCGTTGACTTTTGCTATAGTTTTCAGGGACCCGTCTCTGATGTTGTCGTCGACATGGACGGTGACTCGACTTGCAAGGCTGAGGACCTTTTCATCTTGCAAATGATCATACGCAGACCAGTCGTTTTGACCATATATCCAGGCAATCGCGACTTGATATCGAAGGCTGAACTGCGCCTCCACAATATTGGTAGGGCGAAATTTGTTCGGTGCACTACTGCCGACCCCTTGATATGCTTTCCTGCCCACCGTGATGTCGATAGCTAAGTCGTCCGTAACTGGATATTGCTTCCGAAGCTCATAAGCGACGTCGATAGGACCATGGATGAGGCGGCAGCAAGGGTACGGCTTGATCGCTGTGTTGGTCGTCTCCCAGAACGTCCCAAGTTCCTCCACAATGAAGGGATCCGGTTTCAAGTGTGCGTAAGCATACAGGAGGCCACGAGCGCCCTCTATGGCCTTTACGGCGCCCACCATACCAGCTTTCACAAATTGAACTCCAAGTAGGCCATTGTGTGCGGCAATACCAGGATGAAATCGTTTATTCCAGCCGCCATTTTCAAAGCATTGCAGAGATCCACTGGCCATACTTCCAACCACACCAAATAGGTTTTCAATCTGGGTACTATCGAATCCAGCAAGTTTCCCAGCAGCGGCCGCTGCTCCAAATGTCCCTGCAACACAGGTTGGATGGAAGCCGGTCTTATGAAGCACGTCGCTGATTGCTCGTCCAAGCCGACATGTCACTTCATATCCAACCGCCACGGCTGTATAGAACTCACGACCAGTCACCCCACGGCCATTGCTCATCTCTAGCTCAGCTTGGGCTAGAGCTGCTGAGATAGCAGATCCACCAGGATGCAAGGAAGCTGTGCTGTTGGTGTCATCAAAATCCATGGAGTGCGACAAGGTGCCGTTTAGAAGTGCACTATATTGCACTTGATATTTGCGGGAAAGACCCATAACAGAGCCGGGTCCGGTAGCAGACAAATTGTTCACAGCTTCAATAAAAGCCGGACTGGAGTCTATGTTATGGGCTGCATATGATGCGAGTCCAATGATATCCAAAAATCCATTTTCCACAATTTCGCGAATGGGTTGAATATCATTCCACGTGGTTTGCACTACAAATTCGGCCAGCTTTCGAGTAATACCCACCGGTAAAGTCTCTGTAGTGTGTTACGTTCAGCATGACCGATAGATAGGTAACTGTGGACCAACCTTCTTTTGATGGTGCGTGCGGCATTTTGGCTGATATCTTTAATTCACTCGCAGTGTATATATTTGATGCACAGGGAAAAAAGAGCTCCCCTTGAGACGTCTAGTCTACTTTTTAAGGGTAATGAAAATTATGAAAAATTACAGCTGGACTCCAACCTTATAGCTAGTGGATGAAAACTACAATGGTATGTATGCTGTATCGCTTTGCCGAGATTCGGGGCCGATGAGGACCAGAGTAGATCTAGTTCCCGAAAACGGCCAACAAAATATTCGTCAGTGCATTTGACATACCCACCTCCGGACACAGAATCGCTTGGCGGCAATTTAGCAGTTCCAAAAGTCCTGTTCATGTCCAAACCTCGAACTTGGAATCGCAGAAACACCCCAGTCTCTATTGCCTCGTAACTTGTTTATCTATAAGTTATAGTATATAGGCTTTGGCTCCTCTCCACTCCACCGATTGTGCACGCGGGGTGAGTTCGGGAGGAGATAAATAGTATGTAGTCCTTTTCTTCTACACCATGATTGTCTATTTCAAATAACTCATCTCATTTATTCCAAAAGGAACGAAGCCTCGAGTCAACACCACTCCATAGTTTCCATTTTGAGCCTTCTGTACAACACTGAGACCCATGTGAAAATGCCAGAAAAGAGCAGATACGGGCATGTCCGCTTACGCGCATCACGGGCTTGTCAGTCATGCAGTCTGCGAAAGGTGCGATGTGATGCGACTGAGATTGGACTTCCTTGTAGTCGCTGTTGCGTAACTAAGTCTCCCAGCTGCGTTTTGGTTGCTTCGAAGAGGGGTACATATGCAAGAAGACAGCCTCATCAGCAGAGCAGATACGAGAGCACGGTCTCTCTAACCTCCGACAATGATTCAGAATTGAATCAAGAAGCAACAACATCTGTGGAGCAAGCCCAACAAAATATATCTGTGGGCTCTGCACGCCAAGGCTTGACTCCAATTACCAACGGGGAAACGATGGAGTTTGATGGGGTGGACGACCTGATTAATAGATCTGAAGGCCAGAGCTTCGAAAGGACTTCAGTAAGATTACGACAGCATCAAGATTCACCGACATCGATGTTTGAAAGATTTCTGGAACAGCAGAGCCAAAACACTGAGGATGCCACCAACAGTGGGATCATTTTCATGAGCGGTGCCTCTCCGCTGACTTTTGCCCTAGAAGAGGCTCAGAACAAAGAAAGCAGGCCAGATTTACACGCCAGTGACTCTCATTTTCTTAAAGAAAATAGTCCGGGGACGGTCGAGTGTGCTGTCCATCCATCACATTTGTCGCCGCAAGATATCAGCTATCTCAAAGTGAAAGGGGCCTTTGATCGTCCAACTGGCGAGATCTTGGATGCAATGGCCACAGCTTTCATAGAAAAGTTCTACCCCTTGTACTCGATCGTGGATTTGAGTGGGTTTAAAGATTCATTCAAAGCAGGAACCCTACCTTGGACTTTGCTCCATGCAGTATGTTTTATCGGCGCTACATTCTGTGACGAGAGCGTGATCCATCGAGGCAACTTCAAAGGGCGTTGGCATGCACGATGCCAGTTCTACGACAAGGCCAAGTTACTATTTGATATTGGCTATGAAACAAATAGAATCGTACTTCTTCAAACTGTCATTATGCTCTCGTTCTGGGGGCCACAGATGAAGAGTTATTGGAATCCATGTTCCTGGATCGGCTTTGGCGTTACCATTGCAGAATCTTTAGGGATTCATAAAATAAGCACTTCTACTTACATGGATAAGAAGCAGAGGAGCTTGCTGAAACGGCTGTTTTGGGTCCTTGCCGTCCGAGATGCGTATTGTGCAACGTTACTGGGTCGTCCTTGTCGCCTTAACATAGCCCAGTGCGACACGGAATTGCTTAGCCTGGGCGATTTCGATCATGATAAACAGTGCAGCAGTCAAGATCATACCAAGTGCCACTCGCACGCCCATTACCAAATTCAGGTCTCGAAGCTCTCCCTAATTATCCGGAACATTGTCGAAGTGCGATTTGGTCCAGGGGAAAATACCTCGCAGACAGCTTATCTTCACAACAATCTAGATAAGTGGCAGTCCGAGCTGCCACCATCTGTAAGTTGGTGGGAGCAGCAAGGCCGGACAACAGATATATTTGCTTTGAGCTTAAAAATTATTTTCCACCTACAACTTATTCTCATCCACCTGGAGAAGCCAAGCGAAGCAGCTCATATTCCTACAGCCTTACCGAGCGCCTCCTCTTCATCCTCTCAGATTACTGAATCGGCCGCACAAATGATCTCTTCGACCGCTTTCACTCTCATCACTAATTCAATCTTCGGAGTAATGCCTCATGAAATCTTCCTGGGATTTTTTGTCGCAAGCATCGTTTTTTACCGGGAGTTCAAGCAACAACAAGGTTCTCTTGCTCATCTTCACCGGTCTGCGCTTGATAACTGTCAAATGGTGATTAGTGAGGCACGCGAGAGATGGGATCCAGCTAATTGGGTTATGAGGATCTTTGATTTCTTACTATCAAGCTGCGTCAACACTATGGATACCGCGGGACCCATAAACCAAAATAAATCTACAATGAGAAATACTCCAAATGAATCGAGCGCTGTACTTGATTTCCAAGATAATGGAGTGTCAAATATGATGGAAGATGACGTCTTGCATTCTATTGATTTTTGCCCGCCTATTTATCAGGATATGAGGTCAACGGCGAATGATTTCTTTCTAATGTCGAATTACCTGTCAATGCCCTCATTGGAATCCTCGTTCATGCCGATGTAGCTCGTTTTAAATAGGGAAGATATGGTATTTCTGAAAAGAGCAATCTCTACACCATTGAGCGGGCCAAGGAATTGATCAAGTATACAGGATTCCAAGCCTTGCCGGAGTTGGAAATTTACCTGATTAATTTCGCCAGCGTGACAAACTGCGCTATAGTAGATGTATATAGCAAAAAGCTCGCCACTTATGTTCCACAAGCGTACCTTGTCCTAGAGGGAGCATCGAAGTCGAAGGATATCAATGAGCAGCAGGAGTGGTTCAACATTCAAGTGGCGAACGACAAAAAACTTAGAGGGATTATTCAATTCATAGAATGGACTCGGAAGAATGCCGGTGAGAAAATCTTGAGAAATAAGCTGAAGGAGGAGAGTTCGAGGCACAGTATGCGAAGTTCTAGATGCCACGTGCTGTTTATACCCAAAATATTCTACTGTGATTATTGCATAACCTATATCGTTTGAACCGAACTTGCGATTCTAATCACGGCTTGCATTTTGTCATGGTTAGACGGATATCTATTCAATTACTGTTCTTCATAGTTCTGATATATTATACAATATATTGCCAGCTAGCTAGCAGCTAGTAAGCTCTTGAAAGTCATGCTCAAGCTTCACTTCCTACAGAGTATCCAACTTCTGGCAACCCTCAAGTTTGTGACCGCTATCATCCCTGATACTAAATTCCATGAATTGATCCCAGTAATCGAACCCTAGGTTTCCAGATCCGCACTCGCCATTTGGAAACCAGCAGTGCTCAGGTATAAATTGACTTGAGGACACGATGCTATTTTGGTCCCTGGTGATCTGGTTTGCCAGCACAGAGTGATGGCCCCCCGATACATTCGATGCTAATTCCATGTAAATATATCTCTCCGTTTCTGTCAGCGATGCGATATCGATTGCCATGGGACGCAAACTGCTTGGTGGACTTTGAATTAAGTAATCTGGTGTTTCGAGGCTTTGCATGAAAGTTTCTTCGTTGGTTGCGGTCACTGCAGATGATGGAGTAATCCCTTTCAGATCCGCTGGCAATGAAGGCCACCATATTTCTGTCTCGGTCTCTCCCGATTGATGTTGTCGAGAACCGGGAGATGTGTCTAAAACAGTGAGACCGACTCTCAACGAGTTCCTCTGCTTTCCACACTGTCTCTTACAGGGAAGCTGCCTTGGGGGCAAGCAATCCACAAAGTCATCTGCATCTCTTTTTCTTTTACAGCCTTTATACCATTGAAGAGATTGGCAGCTCGGTCGACAGACACAGTCATAAGCAAGTAAAGGGGTCTTATATTCATCCTTGTTATCTCTCCAATCATCACAAAAGACAGCAGTAAACCCTGAAATGCTTTCCCCGCTGTTTGGAAACCTTCGCCGCCGCGATCGATTCTTTTTAGGGTCAAAAGGCCAGTTCCAATCATCAGAGTAGAATGCAGTTAAACAGGCCACTCTCTGGCTCTTATTGGCTGGTGGGAACCAGTAAGGTGTACAGGTCGAGCAATGTTGGCGCACTGGCGAAATATGAGAATAAGGCATCTTAGATTAGTCTTCTCCGATGTAAAGGATGGAGAATATCATTTAATCCTATGTCTGGCTTTGGTTAGAATAAAACCTATTTATATATAATCTCAGGCCGATGCCGATGCCATCGGGTATATGTTATTATCTCGATGCTACATCGAAATCGCCTCGTAACTTCCTTGTATAGATTTGTCATACCTTAACACCAAATTCTAATGGGGCTGTTGCAGTCTGAGCTAGCACAGACTAAGAAAGCGGCTATATTACCTTCAAAAGTAGCTAAGCATCGGCTATATAACATGCTTGCTGGGGTCCGCATGTGTGATAACTAAGCCGGGACATGAGAATCTTGTTTTAATTCAATAGCGAAAGGGCCGGTGTGTCAGTCTCGATCACGCGCAGCCTTTTTAGTAAAATGCTGTTAGCTGGATAGTTAGAAGACGTAAGATATGTAGCGAATAGGTTATATCATGGGCCCAGCGGAGCCAAAAGACCACAATATTCATGGAATGGATATAAGTGGTTGGATTCACTATTGTATTTGGCTCTGTACGATTGATCAAATACACTTGATTTTTCCCTCAATTTCTATCGTATCGTCCCACTTGACTTGTTGCCCGCGTGATTCTATCAATCATCCGATTGGCTGGAATCGATAATCTAACAATGTGCCTCGAAACACATATATAAGACTTAAGAAGAAGAATAAATGAATGGTTTTTATAATTTAGATTACATAACGTAATTTTTCAATCTGATCTTTTACCAAAAGGCAAGGTTAGACGTCTACCGCGACTGTTTCATACACGGCTGGACCACTAGAAGGGAAACCACCACGTTCAGTTCCTGGCATTTGATTCTTATAAAAATCTTTCAGCCTAGGGCTCAATTTCCTACTGTTTCGAGGAGCTAGCCACAGCCTGATCAAGTGACGTCTAGTCTCCAGAGTATCGCCATCCTCAAACTCCGTCCTAGCATGGAAGGTAATGTGGTTATTTAAGAACTGAATATCACCAGGCTCGAACATCATTGGGAAATGGAGTGTATCATCAGCCGTAATCTGGTTGACAAAAGCGAGAGCCTCTTTTTGCTTATCGGTCAGTCGCGGAACTTCTGGAAAATCCTGTGCTGAATATATGTGAGGTACTATGTCGCGGCAGGAGAAGCGTCCTTCTTCTTCACTGAATATCGGATACTTGTAGTATGGTAGTGCACCTTTTGGCTCATACCCTTTCCAACTCCAGTAGAAATCTTGGTAAAGGATCTCCAATAGGTCTGGCCTTCGGCGGGCTATTTCGTTGCGTACAGCAATAGAGCTGCAGATCATGCTGAGCCCGCCTTGCTTTGCGGTTGTTAGAACCATGAGGGCGACGACATCGGCACTGTCAGTATGGAAATCTAATCTTTTTTTAGTCATATAACCACGTCCACTGGCGGACCAGGGGCTAATATCGTCCCCAAAATTCTTGACATCTCCCAGGAAATCTCCTTTACCACTCTGTGATACAGCCTTTCCAAGATGGAGCCCGATACCCCAGTATATCATCCGCAGTTCATCTTTCGAGTATTTCTGTGCTGGAATTCCACGAAGTACGAATATGCCCATGTCATTCTCAAGTTTGTCAAGGACAGTGTCCATGGCAGGCTCGGACCTGCCCAAAGGAAAGTCCTCCTTCGTCATGGTTCCACAGCCTGTATGGCCCTTGGTTTGAGTGACTCTTAAAGCATGGTCGAGGTCTTCTAATTCTTCTGGTGTGAGACGATGAATCCATCGGTCAGGATTGTTTATAGCATCTGCTGCTTTCCATTCTACATCCTCCTTAGATCACGTCACCAGGACGATAAGAGGTACATACCACCATTCACAACGTCTGGACTTCCTTTCTTTTCAGACATTTCGATCTTAGAGTTTTCGGCCTTCTTATAAACGGCAAAGAAACTTTGCCGAAAGATCACTGGGTTTTGATATGAATTTCTTTAGTGTTTAGTTGATTACATCGATTAAATTGATTTTATGGCTTTTTTCTCTCTTATATAACATCGCAACTCTTTAAGACAAGATGAACTTCGCCGAATGCTCTGCCTGGTGGGACTTTTGCGAAATCGGTGGGTGTCGGAATGGGACGCGAAATGCGGGGACGGGTTGTGGAGAATGCGAAATTCGGCAAAGCCCAAGCCAGTTTTGACCGAAATTCGGGCACGACAACAAGCTCATGATGGCTTGCGGCGATGAAAACAAGTATTCAAGCCGGGCGCGGCGACACCGACAACGAGATGAGCAAATGACAAGAACGTAGGAGTACGGCTTGGAGCGAGATTCGGGGCCTTGCTCGGAGCAAACTGGCTATGATCTTATAAGGCTCCAATCACGACTGCTCTCATGCCCAACCATAGAGCTGAAGGTTTATTTCTTCGGATTTTTCTCACGCATATCTGTTTTGAGTAGTACTATAACTTATAATTCAGCGCATCATGCCTTCAAATGAGACCACAGGAATGAGCCCGGCAGAAAACATGCCTCGGCCATTATGTCAAATTTCAACCCCATTGGGCATGTTAGGATATGGCCTTGACGAAACTCTCCTTTTCAAGAGCTTGGAAATGATGGATACCACAATCCCAACTGCCATCATTGTAGATTCAGGCTCGACTGATTCCGGCCCATCAAAGCTAGCTATGGGGACTATGACATGCCCTCGGTCTTCTTACAAACGAGATATAACGAAGATGATCAAAGCAGCTGTCAAATTTGGCATTCCCATACTTATATCATCTGCTGGCGGAGACGGAAGCAACGAACATGTTGATGAATTTCTCATTATTATCAAAGAAATTGTGTCAACTCTGAATTTGTGAGCGCTCAACTTCCTAGGTTTTGAGATGGGGGATTAACAGACTTGTAGCCCACGCGCATTGAAAATTGTTGCTTTATTCTCTGAAATTTCGAAAGATATGATTCATGAGAGGCTGTATGCTGGGAACATAACCGGATGCGGCAATGCAGTCCCCGAATTGAGTCATGTCGAGGTCGACAGAGCACCGCGAATACTTGCTCAGATGGGCCCAGAGCCTATTCTGAAAGCAATGGCTGCAAACCCTGATTTTGATATTCTTATTGCTGGTCGAGCCTATGATCCTGCTCCATTCGTTGCGTTCGCTGCTTATAACAAATTAAAGCCCTCGATTACAGCTCTAGATTCCATCGACTCGAATATCCTCGGTGGATTCTATCATATGGGCAAGATTATGGAATGCGGTGGAGTTTGTGCAACTCCAAAGTCTCGAGGTGCCACAGCTGTGGTCTACCCTGATGGTACTTTCGACATTGCACCTATGGATCCCATAGCCAAATGCGACCCTCTTAGCGTCGCAGCTCATACATTATATGAGAAGGCAAGGCCAGACATACTGTACGGTCCGGGGGGGTACCTAGATCTCGCAAAGACTTCATATAAGCAGCTACCAGATGGAATTTCTGTTAGGGTATGGGGAGGACGTTTTGAGTTCTCCGTCTCCTCTGGATCTGCTTACACTGTCAAACTTGAGGGTGCTCGGGTTGTAGGCTTTCGAACACTCTTCATGGGCTCTTTTATAGATCCTATCCTTATTGGACAAATACACAAGTATCTTGCCACCACAAAAGCATTTGTCAAGCAGCAACATGCATCTGCCAAGGAAAATTGGAGACTTGACTTCCATGTCTATGGTACCCCAAGGAACAGTCATACAAGCAATAATCATATCGAGACTCCCACAGATGAACGAATTTTTATTATCGGAGAAGCTCTTGCAGATTCGCAGGATCTGGCAACGAGTGTAGCCTCAACGGCGCGAGTGCATTGCTCCCATGGCGCATACGAGGGACAAATGGCAACATCAGGCAATTTTGCCTTTGGAATCGGAGGTCTTCTTGAGTTGGTCATGGGCCCATGCAGCGAGTTTTCTATTTATCATCTTATGGATATTTTCCCAGGTGAGGAGGGTGGTCAGCCAATTCTTGAGGGCGGAGACAAGATTGTTAGCAAGGACCATGTCAAGGACGGTTTATTTCCATGGTATACGACAATCATTGAGGCGTTACCGACATCGTCGAATGCTGAGAATGGCATTCAGCATCAAACGCCAAATAATCTTGTCGTGAATAAGATACCGAAGACCAAGTCTATCGTGAATGGGGCAAAGAGTACACGACTACCGGAGCACATTTCCACTTTACGAGATGTCGCGAAGGTAATACGATCGAAGAACGCAGGTCCGTTCGAGCTCACTTTCGACGTAATTTTTGACGATCTCGCTGTCTATAATGCTGTGAAAGCATCCGGCCTGTTGAATCCGGAGACTGTCACGAAGCTTTTCGATCGAAATATCGACGATATTATATGGTGCGGATTTTTCGACCAAGCTCTAGCTTTCAAACTTACGCTTCCCAGGCGACGAGGTGGAGAGCTCGTATGCTCTGGGGGATATTTGGAGTCAGATGTCCACGGTTCTCAGCAATACATGCCGCTGATGAAGTTGGAACTGAGCAAAGATCTCATTCAAACTTTAAGAGGTTTGACTGTATGAGAGAGTCGGCCGGGCTCACTTAAGCACCTAGCTAAACTATGATCTCATTGTCCATCTATATAACCACTGTGTCCATTACAACTAGAAATTTTGATATAGACAGTGATCTGAAATTGAAACATCAACGTTCATACTGGCTGGAGTTTTTCGCTTGCTTGCTTAACCGTATTGATCGGGTCTCTTACTCGTAAACTAGCACCTGGCATTCACATAGCAAAAGAGGCAATGCTCCCGAGATGAGAGGACCTTTTTCCCTCCCTAACTCAATCCACAAGCGCACATGATCTTACCCCCAAGCATCGGAATTGGAACTATGCCAGTCAATTGGTGCGAGACGCGAAATTGACTCGAATCGGTATACAACTCGAACAACATGTGGGCCGCGTGGGACTGGGAATTGGCCATGTGTGCTAGGAATAAGGCCGACTCTCGAACATGCTTCAGATGACCTTGAGTGAGCAATGATCTGAGCTGTTCTATTGTGATTTTTTGTGTTTCAATTAATTAGCCTGTTGCTTGCGAACATCGGCAAAACATCGAGTTGCGACAAATCTTGAGATCAGAAATTACAGCCCCCCCTTTGGAGACTTTCCGCTCTGGTTATATACGGTCAATTAAACTTTTGTCATAAAATAGAAAACATTTTTTATGGCAAGGACTATAAACAACCTGTTTTCAAAGAGAAATCACAAGATTGCAAGTTTATGGCTTGAATATAAAGCTATAGACGATTCACTCTTCTCTGCTGACGTGTGGCAAAGATCGCTGAGAAGACCCTTAACCAGCAAGTGCCGCCATCACCATATTTGCCCTATATCTAAAGCTATGATGATCAGATAAAGTAGTAGAAATCTGGATGCTGGTTCCCAATTTCTTCAATTCCCAAAGGGCGCTGGCTCCTGGCAAAGTCCGTATCCGTGTCTCTACGTTTATTTGCATTCTCATTCCGCAGATCAAAAAACAGAACGATGGTGGCGATCCCCCCAACCACCGCAGCTCCAAAAGCAAAGCCATTTCCGCGGTGATAGTGTGGAGGATCGCTGTAGACCTGTGTACCGACTATGGAAAAACATTGGCCAATCGCGCCGAGCAAGCCTAAACCTGCCGCTCTAAATCACAGTTAGCCACCATTCATTTAGTGCTTTCTAAAGTGCAGAAGAAGCTTAAAGTTCTCACCTTTTGGTAAAGCTGGGAAGATTGTTATTCAGCCAGCTCTGACCTATGATAATACCAGGGTAGGTGCCGATGCCGATGAAAAAGCAGCCAGCGTACGAGAGGTGCTGAGATTTGCTACATAGGAGGATCAACCATCCCATGCCATTCACAATAAAACAGCCTACGAGAACCACTCCTCGTCGCTCCAGTCTATCGGATAATATACCAGTTCCCACCGCTGAGGCAGCTGCACAGAAATAGATCGGAATCGTCAAAGCTTGGGTTTCGAGCGTTGAATATCCAAATGTCTTTAGGATGACAGGCAAAAAGCTACTGAAGCATGCCAGACTGACGTTCAGGCAAGAGTAGAAGATAACTAAAGAAATTGTCAGCTGCTGTTGAATGGCTTTTAAAATATAATTTTACCATAAAGATAGATTCGGCGGTCTTTAAAGATACTTAAGATTTGTTTCGGTTTGATCTTTGCGTCTGGATCATTGTAGCCTTCCAATGTTCTGCGCCTTGCGATAATTTTCTCCTCCTCAGTAAATCCCCATTTGATGTGCTCTGGTAAGGGCGGCAGCAGAAAAAGAATCACAAATCCCCAAGCGACTGATATAACACCTAATCGTCTTGTTCAGCTTGCTTGAACTCAATATCCAGATATGACATACCTTCAATTAGAAACAACCATCTCCAAGGTGCCCAACCATTTGCTCCCGCAAGGTTCTTCTCAATCCCATAGGCGATGATTCCGTTGAAAGCTCCTGCAATTGCACTAGTACCGAAGAAAAGAGCACCTCTGGTTGCTAATTCATCTCGTTTGTACCAGAGTGACAGATAGAGCGGACTGGCCTGGAGGAAAGCTTCCCCAACACCAACGCCTACTCGAAGGCCAGCGACAGCTTGGTATGACTTGGCGATACAGATTCTGCCACACTCAAAGTCTGAGAAAGATGTTTGTGATTAGAGTCTTCAGACTTACAAAGTATTGAACGTCCCCCAAAACATGAGGGCTAGCCCGAGTTGGACAGGGGGTCGGACGATTCTCAGACATAGATAGCCTGGCAGCTGAAAAACGATATACCCAACATAGAATATAGTATTACATGTACTGAGTCGTTGAGGCGTGAGGTGGAGTTCAGCTGACATTCCAGCTACTGCTGCATTTCCGACATCTCCACGATCCTCGAACGAGTCAGCGGCTTCTGGTACAAATTCATAAGATGAAGTCTTACCAATGAAGCAAGGAAGTACATAGAAACAATTAGCGGAAGGACAACCAGATCGCTTTTCAGAACAAAGCGCTTCTCTGCTTTAGCTTCCTGGGGCGTCTTCGGTCGTCCCAGATGCTTTGCAATCCCACTGACAGGTTTGTCGGCCATATTTTCCACGTGAGACATTGTGACCATGTGTATGTCATCCTTTGCACGGTGTAGGGGAATTATCTGAGCCCCTGTAGTCACAGCGTCAGAATCCATGGTTGTACGCTGATAATTGGCTTTGAAAGAACTTCAGATAATGCAAGATAATCTCAGAACGAAGGCGTACTGATACTCCTATCTTCCATTTGATAGAAACGTGGGTCTCAGGGGTAATAAATACGTATGAAGGCAAGCCATAGCTCTACATAGTGATCCCATAAGTTGTGCTCGCGACGGCCCTGGCAAAGATATAGAAGCGAAATGCGGCAAGAAAATGGAGCTTGCATCGAGACAATCGGTCTATTCGCTTCTTCCCATTGGGCAATCAATTTTAAGCTGTATACCTAGTTACCCCACACCAAGCCTTATTCCGAAATTCGGGGTGCGGCAGACTTAGTCGCCGAAATTCGTACATTGTCATTGGTGCATGTGCGTACGAATGAGGTCCATCGTTGGCGAGTTTGGTATGCCGCCGGGCCTCTAACGGCTGCAAAAAAGATGCCAATAGGAACAGTGGAGAAAATTCCCACGATTGCTTGCTTAGCTCATGTACTGACTTCAGGTATTGACTGGCTGGCACCTATTGTCCAATTGATTCCCCGAATTCATGAACCGAGATAATATACTGCAATGCTTTTTGGGCAAAGATTTGCCATTGCCGGGCCAGCCGCCCAAAAAGAATGGCGGCCACTGAGACAGTGAGCTGGAGAGATTGCTGCCAACCTTTTGGTTTTTGGTCTCCGAATTGTTGCAGTCGCGAACCCTCAGCCACAACACCGCAACTACTCTCGTTGGTGCCTGCCCTACTTTTCCAACATATTGATGTCTCTAGAGAGCTACATCAGCTCTGACGTACCCGCTATGCTTTGGAAAGCAGCCTGTTTTGGCAAAATCCTGAGATGAGGCCTGCGAAGTCTGCTGAAATTGGTTTGTGAGGGACATAAGCGGCTATAAATGAAAGGATAATGTCACCTAGAAAGTCGTAGAGGATATAATAAGGCGCTTCCAAGGGATGGACTCACTGTACAAAAGAAGCGATAGCCATTTTTGCTTAAGAAATGTAGATTTGGCGCGCAACACAAATCACCGGCACATTCTACTCTGACCATACAATCTCATTCCTCGGAGATGACATCCATTGACACTCATAGTATTCCTTCAACTTATTTGTTTTAATCTGCCAATTAATTTTATTAGATAAAATGGTCCCAAACTGAACCATGGGTTCACTCTTCTGCCGGTGGTCGCAATATATGCTAATACGTTTTGAAAGTCGCTGGGCAGGCAATCCAGTGACTTTTACAAAATTTATGAACAAAAAAAAAAAGTTCTCGGTTTTGCTGAAAATCTTTGGCACCGCCGTATGTTTCCACCATCTCTCTCTAACTCTGATAATCAGGTAGCACGGGCATATTTTCTGAGAACACCAGCTAGTTGGAGGTGATAAAAAGATATATTACATGAAAAAAGTCGCACTTGGCTTTGAAACAATAATAAATTCAATCCGAAAGATAAATGCGGCGTACAAGTGCGAGATCATAACAAAGAAGTATCTACGCCGAAGTTCTATTCGCATAAGTGGCAAGGAGTTTCTTACAAGCAAGGAAAGCAGGGCATGGCAGTATTATCTCGGCGATAGAGTTTACTTGGCAAAAATTTTGAGGTTACTGATGCGGCTGCTACCTTTTGTGAGATTCATGCAGAGGTGAGACGGAGGTAAGAGAAAGTTTGGAGTTATATTCAGCTAGAAAAAATTCACGTAACATGAAGCAAAGACATTTTTACAGCAAAGTACACTAGTAAAGAAGCCTTGGAATTGGCGTGGCTCTTTAGGATTTAAAATTAAGTGTAAAGATCGAAACGAGCATAAGTATTCCAAACTTCCGAGCCTTACTCACCCTTTTGTACCCAGGGGTTTCTTCTTTATTAACTTTTCTTGAAGATTAATCGTAACTGAAATTCTGATCATTTCAGAACAATGTAATGAAAGTCAAAGTGGTTTCCCTGCTCGAAAAGTTCTCCTTGCATAATTCCATGAATATACGCTTCACCAATGAGTCCATAGCTGTCATCAGGCCGCCGACGTAAGATAAATGGAACTTTGGCTCCTTTTATGATCCAAACTTCGTCTTCTGGTCTTCCTGAAAGAGGAGCAAGTCCCATGCGAGCGTGCTGTGTTTGAACGAAAGCTCTAAAGCTACAACTCAACACGGTGCGCTGTACATATGGCATTATCGGATTATGCAAGATTTCGAGGTAGTCCTTGTCCTCAATGATAGGATTCCTTTTTGAGTCTTGATTGGAGGGGTAAAGTGCACTAAAAGTAGAAAAATATTCTTCAAACTCTTCACGAGATGGCAGAAGATTACTTGAACCACAGAGTCGTGTGAAATCTACATGCGCTTCCCACCAATTGCTCACCCCTTGCGCTCGTGACGACTTCCAAATCCACATTTCTTGAGCAATCTCAAGCTTCAGAAAAAGGACAAAAGAAGTCAATAGCTCGTCGAAGCTTCGAGATGAGGGGGGTACAGCACAGCCTCTATCCAAGTTCAGTTCAAAGGAGGTCCCCACAGCTAACGTTTTCATTAACGCGTCTAGCCATGTGTCACCTGGAGCGTAGATAGAAAATCTTGCCGCAGCTACCAGTACGTTTGAAAACTTGTGGTTTGAGAACGTTTTGTTTAAATCATGAGTAGTATAGGCGAATTTGTCTAGCTTGAAGCCTTTCACGTACAGTTAAGAATCGTGTGAAAGCATGAGAGGCATTAGAGATTGTTGCCAGCCCACTAAACCTATAAAATTAAAGTTAATGAATGATTATAGAGAATATTTCCTCTTGAAAGATGATATTTACCTTCACAGTTTCGAAAAACGTCATAATTTCCAGCAGCTGCAAGGCACGTTGGTCGGGCCATGACTGCCAGGTCTGGTACCCAAGACGGGAGATTCTCATGGACTCTCAATGACCTATCTTGAACAAAGGACAGCCAAGAGAGATTTCCTAGGGACTGTAGAATGAATTTTGAAGCGTTTGTAAACACGTCTTCCGTCGACTTGGAGTAGTCAGGACCAAGGAGATTCCACCAACCAAGTTTTTGATACTGTGAGATCATACCACTTGATGCAAATATTCTGTCACGTTCATCGGTCGCCTTTTTTTGCCTGCAAACATTCAACATCCAGGCAAACTTTGCACCAAGAAAAGATTCTTCGTCTCTGTAATTGAACATATGTTGAAGCATTCCAGACATAGGGCGTTGTCGTGAAGCTTTGTAAATGGCACCCATGCCCAATGAAACTTCTATTCCGAGGCATGTCCCAGCGCTGCCATTCCGTGAGCGACTAAATTCTAGAGTTCTCAATGTGTTTATCCAGCCTTTGACCATAGCTAGCCGTACGAATCCGCCAATATCTTCAAGGCTTAGCACCGTATCTCCGCATAGTATCATTTTGCTATCATTTTGCTATCGTTTTTATCCATTATCAACTCTTGAACAGTCCAAAGTCTATAAAACCAAGGCCTTGAGAAAAATAAACTTATGGAATCCCAATCGGAGAGCTTGAGGGGAGGGAGGCCAGCCAACGAAAAAAAATCTTCGTCGCGAAGATCGCCGGGCTACACCATCCTATCGTAGGTGACTTCCTCGTCTTCGGGAAGATGAGTCTCGGCTGCCTCCGACAGTTTCTTGATCAAGGGAACGGCCTGAAGTGAAATCTTATCTTGTCTGCCAAGCCAGATTAGCAGTCCCGCAGCTTTCGCATATATCTTCTGCATCATAGCCACTTGACTGCTTCGTTCCTCCAAATCAGCCTGGTTAATGCAGAGTGCATCGTACCAGTGGAAAGAACCCAACAAGTCGTCCACCCCCGGCGGATCCTCGAGCTGGCTATGACCGCTCACCTACCAGACCTGTACTTGGTCCACGGCGAAATAATTGTAAATGTGGTTCTGGCAGCTTCTATGCTAGCAGGGGTCTCCCACTAATGACTACAAATGATCCAATGCTGCCTTTGCCCTCCAAAATTAGCTGCATTTTAGCTTTATTTTATAAAATTGAATTATGGACTCGACATTCCACATTCCTACGCCAAAACAGGTTTCTTCGGACCTTACACGCGATTAAAGACTGCGAATCTAAACCCTTTATAACAGCGCACACTTTACTATCTCTTAAATTGGTTTACAACCAGGCTACACGCCGCGATAGATCCGCTACGCTCTTGCCTATCGTCTTACTCCTTAAAAGCAAGGATGCGGCAAGAAGAATCTTTTAAATACTCTATAACGCAAGAAGCTAATCAAGTGGGTAATAGCTTCTCACTAGAATCGCGCATCCCCTTAAATCGAGATCCTTTCAATTTTTAGCTTTACTTGCGGCGAGCATGCGATCCGAATTGCTTTTAAGAGGGCTTCGTACGGCGGCTTGCGTGCAAAAAGCCACCTTTATTAAAAGAGAATAAAAAGAAGAGGCTTAGGTGGGCGCAAGAATATATTAATTAGACTAATAAGCAATAGGATTCGATCCTTTAAAGCGACGAGACGTGGGCATAACTTAAAAGGCACACTAAGTTATATTTAGGACAATATATAAAAAAGGAATAAAACGAAGAGAAACCAAAACGCTCCTTATGTCGTACGAAGCTCCACCACCAAGGAACACTTGCCGAGTGCGCTTATTGGATCGCGCAAGTGTTCAGCTTTATGCAAACAGTAAGCGACTGCACTGTGTGGAGAAAATTCGCATCACGGCATACTGCGATACCGCCAAAAGGATCGAAGATCGTATTTTGCCTATATGGTACCATAAAGACGAGTATATATGTAAGAATCCGTGGTTAAGATACACCATGAATTTCGAACGAGGCCGTTCCGAGTACTCGTTGATCATCAACAGACCTTGCGGTGGCTTTGATCAGACCGTGGGTAGGGAACAATTGCAGACCTAATTTGCACCGCAGCTCTCGCCGAGATATGCCATCGATGCATCGTTTGTGCTCCCCACGTTCAATATCTCTCCTTCTGAATGTAACCGAGAGATGTCCAACTAGTCCCATATCTGAATCATGATCGTTCTGCGCGAGGTGAATGTGACGCGGTGCGTCGTCGAGTCTGCACTTGTAAAGTGCTATCCTCGTTTCGTGGCTTGTGGTGTCATCCCTGAAGGTACTCGAAACTACATGAGTCAGAGTAAAATTGGATTCGAGTGGGTCGTCCTACCGGGACGAAGTCAGACATGGTAAAGTTTCTTTGAAGCGGTTCACGTACCCTTCTCAAATGCCAGAGCACAGTATCAGAACAGAAGTCTATGTTACCAAAAGGCTCTGTATAGAACGTCCATGGGTCATCTGTCCCCGTTATGAATGGACGATCCACCTTGAAACCATAATGTGCTGGAGACATTCTGATCTCGTCTATATTCTGATGAGTACTCGATAAGGTCACCTCAGCGACAGTTCTCGGACTACGTGTCGGTAGTTAGCACCAAATCCGCTCGCACTTTAGTTTGGCTTACTTGAGCTCGTGTGTCATCAACCCGACGAAGATATCAGTTTGCCTGCTTAGAATTCCCATGCCGGATCCCCAGTCTGTGACAAAGTCCTTTAGATATGGAGAGCAGCTCCTCGGCTCCGCAAACAGAATTTTGTCAATTTTCTTCTTCTTATTTTGGACTCGAGTATAGTTATCGTCGAGACTCTCCAAGAGGAAATCTATGGCAGACATAGAAAACTCCCGCATTTTACTGTCAGGAACCACACAGCGGTTATCAAGAGGATCATATGGGGCATCGTCAGCGGGTGATGAGATTATGAGCGGGAACTTATAGTGTTCTTGTCTCTTCGGTTCATAGTCTCGAAGTTTTTCGGCAAAAGCAGACAGAAGCTGCCCTTCGGGCTCCAGGCCTTTTGTTCCCGGAAGGAATGACTTTCCAAAACTTTTCTCTAGCCATGCTATGAATTGCTGCTCTGCCAATCGTCTGGATTCTACGGTGCTACCAGACACTATTTCTTCCAGCTTGAGTCGAGGCTCGACGGACTTGTCGATGATAGGGCCCCGTGAAATCGAATATGATTGAATGTCGATGACGTCTCCGTTGTGGCATATTACCAAGACGCTATCACCAAATCTCCAGGTTTCTCTTTGAAAAGTTTCGGTATTGATGTCATCCTCTCCGGCTCCATGACTGATGAATCCCGCTATAGCCACCGCCTTAACAGTTGGGATAAGTTGTAATTGTGGCGCTTGGTAGCCAGCATCCTGAGCAGCTTGCAGCAAGAGAAACTTATCCCGTTCAGAAACATCACTTCGAGAGGTAAGGGAGACCTGCAGGTTGATCTTCTCCAGTGGCATTCCCAGCTTCTCTAGTAGAAGCTGTTGACAATGAGATAACAGCTCTCTTGTCCAATCGCGGTTAACTTGGTTTAAGCTTCCGCTCTCCAAGTCGTATTTACTTTCCGTCAGATACAGCAGATGAGCTTCTGACATTGTCTTGAAGACCGGGAGGAACGTAGGCTTGGAAACCCCGAGGGAAGGGGCTACAAATGCGGCCATAGGTTCCCTACTGTTCAGATCGATGACAAGGATGGCATCAGGAAGTTTGAACGCTTTCTCATCTTCCCCTTGTCCATGTTCGGCATCACGGCTATGCTCGAGAACAGAGTCGGTATAGAGCTTGTCCAGCTCTTTGACCAGTTCGTCAACGTTTGATGAGGGTTTGCTCATGATGGTTCGCCCGGGCGGTACAAATGTGAGAAGTCAAATAGAGTGAGTGCATCAAGGTGTCTCACATAGACTGGCCGGACTGGACTGCGGACTGCGGACTGGACTGGACGGCAGTCCTTAGTCAGCGGTCCAGTCCTGTAATTTTGGGACCGGACTGTACAGCAGTCCCCACCAAAATCTAGGACAGGACTGCGTACAGTCCGGTCCCGAAATTACAGGACTAGACCGTTAAACAGTCCCCAGCAGAATTTAGGACTAGACTGTACGCAGTCCAGTCCCAAGGTTCTTAGACCGGACTGTACAACAGTCCCTACCAAAATCTAGGACAGGACTACGTATAGTCCGGTCCCAGAACCTTGAGACTGGACCGCTAAGTAAGGGACTGTAGTCTAGTCTAGTCTATAAAAGACTAGACTATAACAGATAAGAGTAACGCTAACTAGTACTAGAAAGTAATACTAAAGAAGTTATTTACAAATAGGGAAAGAAAACTAGTTATTAAGAGTTAATAGTAATATACAAGAGTAATGTACAAGAGTAACGCGAAATAATTCTAAATAACAAGTATTATATATTCTTAAAGATCCTATATATCCTTACTAACTAACTCGTTACCTTTACTCTTAGTATAGTCTTCGACCTTAATTACGTTACTTTGGCTCTAAATTATAGCTTAGTAACGCGTTCTCTTCTAGGATACATTATATACTCGAGTTTACGTTATCTGACTCTGCCCTCTCTTTCTCTTTCCTATTATTCGAATAGGTATATCGAGATCTTCCTTCTCCTCGTTGTTAGAAATTACTAAAGAATCCGCGATTCCTCTCTTAGAATCTTCGATTTTCTTATTAGGATTAGGAGCCCTAAAAACGTAATCAAGACGCTTCTAGTTAGGGTCTAGTTTCTAGGAATTATAATTAAAGTACTTTATAATTATAGTTTCTTTAATAGTTTCTACGTCTAACTAAGCTCTTTAATAGTTATAAACGTCGCGGGCAATATTAAAAATTTGCTTAACGCTAGTACTAGTAGCTTTAATCGATACGCTATTAGCCTTTTCTATTACTGTTTTGCGTTACTCTTAAGTACTTACCTAGAACTACTAGGAAATCTCTAGCTATTT